>JAMPIV010018750.1:600000-858792 GCA_024509875.1 Oreohelix idahoensis
GCAGGTAATGAAAACAGGGTTGAACTTGAAGAAGCACCAATACAAGATGTAGAATCGTACACATATCTTGGCAGCAATATAGACAAAGTTGGAGGGACAGACAGTGATATCAAAATAAGAATACAAAAAGCAAGAGGAGCTTTCATTGCATTGGGAAATATATGGAGATCAAGAGAAATTGGATCCAATACGAAAATAAGAATCTTCAACTCAAATGTAAAGTCAGTCCTATTGTATGGCTCTGAGACATGGAGAACAACAAAGACAACAACCAAAAAGCTACAGACTTTCATAAATGGGTGCTTGCGTAGAATAGAGGGATTAAAATGGTATGATAAGGTTACCAACGTGGAACTGATGACAAGAACTAGACAAGTGCCAGTGGAACAAGAGATGAGAAGAAGACGATGGCGATGGATAGGACACACAATGAGGAAACCTGTTGATAGCATTACAAGGCAGTCCTTGTTTTGGAACCCCCAGGGCAAGAGAGGCAGAGGTAGACCAAGAAGCACATGGAGAAGAGAGCTGAAAATGATGAGGAGAACGTGGAAAGAACTTGAGATGATGGCACGTGACTGGAGGACTTGGCATGTGTTTGTTGAAGGCCTATGCTCCTTTGGGAGTGGAGGGGAATGAATGAATGAATCCAATAATTCACAATTACTAATTTATAATAGGTATTTATCAATGGAGAGACTTAAAAAGCTTAAACTTAGATGCATGTGCCGATAAATTTGTAATTATGCAGTTTTCATGACACAATTTCTTGTCACCAACATCTAAGGAAGTAACTATAAATCCAGGGCTCTGGAGTCAGTCAGTCATTTTTTAGTGGAGATGGAGTCTAAAAAAAAATGTCTAGACTTGGATTCTGAATTTTACGATAAATGACTAGTAAAAATCTGTAGCCTGAAGTCGAACTTCTAAAATTTCAACAGTTGGAGAGTATTTTTTGGCAGATGCCACAACCCTTGTATAATCTTCATTTTCCTTTTCGCTCCCTGTGCATTCCTCTTTCTCCCCCCCCCCCCAAATCCTGCACTAAAGCATTTATGTGCTCTAGCAGTGGTAGTTTCTGTAACCATCTTGAGGTTGTTGCCAGCATCAGCCTAAACCTCATATTTGTCACCTCTTATGACATATCTGAAGGAGGACCAGTCTTATTATTTGTTAGTATCCTTACAGACCACACAGAGGATTACACGGGGCACTCTGCGCTGTGTCCAAGTACAAATAAATGATCGTGGTTGGATGTCCAGTTGGTTTAACACTTTGCTGACCAGCGATCCGGAGCATTAATGTCTCCCATTACCAAGGGTGTTTGCAGATTTCTTTAACTCTTAGTATACGAGCTAATTTCATGACTACCATTACAGATTTTGCAATAAATAATTTATTTATAAAGATAACATAAAGTGTTGTATATCAAAATGTGAAGAAATGAAACTCCTATATCATGCACATAACTAAATTGTTCAGTGGTTTTAAACATGCATTCACCTATACATTTTCGCTATTGACAGGGATCGATCATCGGCCTCTCTAAGAGGCCGCTCATATACTAAGAGTTAAAAATAACTTTTTTTTTTAAAATTCATAAAAAATTGAAAAACATAGGGTTTTGAAATTTTCAGAGCACCACTATGAATGGTTGCTACTTCTGAAAAAATATATTTAAATGCAAATCGGTCACATGATCATGGCGGCCATCTTGAATTTGTGTGGCTATTTATAGAAATTTCAGGAGATGTTTTAAAACCATGATATTTTTCCAGTGTTTAGTGAATTTGTTCGATGTCAGTGCAATAAAATGTTAGGGACGTTGATGGCAATGAACAAAATAAGCTTGATTGACGTACTGATTTAACGATTAACCAGCAATCCAGTGCATTAATGTCTCCCATTACCAAGTTTGTTTGCCGATTTCTTTAAAAATAACTGGTTTTGTTTTAAATTCATAAAAAAATTGAAAAACAGACATAGGGTTTTGAAATTTTCAGAGCGCCATTATGAATGGTTGCTACATCTGAATAAATATATTTTATGCAAATTGGTCACATGATCATGGCGGCCATCTTGAATTTGTGTGGTTATTTATAGAAATTTCAGGAGATGTTTTAAAACCATGATATTTTTCCCGTGTTTAGTGAATTTGTTGGATGTCAGTGCAATAAAATGTTAGGGACATTGATGGCAATGAAGAAAATAATCTTGATTGACGTAATGATTTAACGATAACCATGTATTTCAACATAAAAGGCTAACAAAAATTGTGAATAAAATGCAAAGAAAATTTAATTTTTGTATTTGTCTTTTTTGAGTGTATTCTGTGTCTGCGGCATCTGACAATGAGTGTTTGTGAATGTTTTGAGTAGTTACGTACCTTTAGTTGGAGCCTGAGCTGCTTCCTTCATTAACTGGGGTTGAAGTTGTAGCTGTAGGCCTCTGCAAGAGTCTTTGTCTGGATCGTTGATAATCCTCAACTGTGTGGTATAACTTGAAGCAGGGTATCGTGCTTAGAGGTACATTGCAATCTGGGCAGTACATGACAGTCTGGCTTCTTTTCCCTGCAGCCTTACACACTTTACAGTCTGGTTTGTACCTTGCCCTTTCATATTTATCAATGAAGTGGCGCTCAGTAAGTCGTGTTGTTGTGACTTGTGGTTTTGAAGGTGTCACATTGCGTCGAAGAATAGCAGGTTCAATAAGAGTGAGACTGACATCCTGCCTGAACTTCTTTGCTGTGATCTTTTTTGTAGAGTTGGCAGTGTTGTAGGTTATGTGCCCATTGACCAGGGCAGTTTCAACTAAGAAATGATATAATGGAAGGTACCATTTATAGGATCTGTGTGGGTAGGGGTAGCTTGCACCAAGTTGGCCGAAGTGGTCGACACCTCTCATACTTTTGTTGTATTTTTCTGCTAGCACTGGCTTCTGAATTGTTCTGCCCTCAGGTATTCCTCGTTTTCTAACTGTCTTGTCCATAACATCATTGGAATGAACAGTAGATAAAAGGTTAACTCTTTTCGTGTCATGCCAGGTAACTGCCAACATGCCTTTATCTTCTGTGGCACAAAACACAGGATGATCTGCCTTTTTCAATTTGAGTTGCTTTTTCTTCAGTGCTTCAGGAAAATGCTTCCTATTCTCAGCTACTGTTCCACATGCACCAATCTGAATTTCTTTCAGCTCTTGAAATAAAGCTGGGGCTGAATAAAAGCTGTCACAGTAGAGAATATGTCCTTTGTTGCCATATCCATCAAGAAGATCTTTCACAACCCTGGAAGTTGCCCCAACACAACCTTCATCATTTGCCTTACCAGTATAAATTTTCAATTTCAGGCAGTATTGTGTTTTAGCATCAGTGAGTACAAATACTTTGAATCCCCACTTTGTGGGTTTTGCTGGCAGGTATTGCTTGAAATATATTCTACCCTTGAACCTCACCATCGATTCATCTATTGACAACTCCCGCCCAGGTGAGTAGTGTTGCTTATATGTAGGCAAAATAATATCCAGTATGGGTCTGAGCTTGAAGAGGGGGTCATACCCAGGCTGCCCCCTCTCAATTCTGTTATCATTATTATTAAAATGGAGATTTCTGTGGAGCTGTTGGTACCTGTTCCGACTCATGACCCTCGAATATGGTGTATCATTCAACCAAAAGTTCTTACACCAGTAGTCTGAGACTGCTGGTTTGCAACACATTCCCATACCAATCTGAAGGCCTATGAATGCAGAAATTTCAATTGCATCAGTTTTATCCCAAGTACGTTTCTTGTATTTAGCATTTCCTGTGTACTGAGAGAGGTGATTTTCTCCGTACCTATTCACTTCGTCAGTGATCAGATATATGACAGTGTCAATGAAAAAAAGTTTGAAAAAATCAATGGACATATATTCAGTTGTGTCTGCCGTGACACCTTGTTGTTCTTCATATGGAGGAAGCATGTCAAGCTCAACAAGTTCGTTTTGAGCAAGCTTTCTCCATCTCCACAGATTATTTTGATGTGCAGTCTTGCTGTGGTCTCTTGTACCACGCCCATCTCCTGCTTCAGATGTACCTACAATGGGTGGATTTGAAAAAAAAATCGAAAAAAGGTGATTCGTCTTACGAGGACAAAAGACAAAGAAAGTAGTCTACGTTACGGCCACAAGGCCTTCGTCAGGAAAAGAAAAAAAGTGAAGGCTAGATAGGAGACATAAGAACTTAAAGAAATATAAAAATAAATAAAAATAATAATAATAATAAAAATAAAATCTAGGTACTTCCCTGAAGGCGAAGCATGGCTGAAAAGGAAGTGACTTCTGACCCCGGAAGTGCACAATATATACTAAGAAGCTAAAAACTAAAAAACTAAACTGAACAAAAAACTACCCAAATATAATAAAAGTGGGGACTGGAAATAGAAGAGGACAGAATAAGTAGGAGATAAATGAATATGAAATAAAAAATCAAGACAAATTAGAAAACGTGTACATCCATACATATTATGGAGGATGGCATAAAAATAGAAGAATAGGATAAGAGTGGAAAGAGTCCAAGATCCTTCAAGTTCTTGTCGCGTCTATATGCCACCAAAGGTGCTTCACCGAATACTGCTTGGGTCACAGGCTCTGCTTGGAGGATAGGGAGGTGGCGGAAAAGGATCCGTTGGACAGCAGTGCTGTGAGGGTGATGGAAGTCATCGTCGTCTCCGCCTCCGCCATTTGTGCCAAGACGACGATGACTTCCACTTCCGAGCAAATGAGATGTTGGATTTCTTCCGTAGCAGACTTTATCCGGAACATGTTCTCACCTCTGCTCTCCAACGTGTGCTCTCCATCTCTCGTCAGGAGGCCCTCATAACTCACTATAAATCCACTTCAGATAGAATCAAATTAATCTTGACCCATCACCCTCACAGCACTGCTGTCCAACGGATCCTTTTCCGCCACCTCCCTATCCTCCAAGCAGAGCCTGTGACCCAAGCAGTATTCGGTGAAGCACCTTTGGTGGCATATAGACGCGACAAGAACTTAAAGGATCTTCTTGTTCACAGCCGTCTCCCAAAGGAGAATGCCACTCACTTTGGCACACTACCCTGTGGTCGGACACGATGCAACACGTGCAAGTATGTCATCTCAACCCAGAAGGTGTCCTTTCCTAAGGCTACGTACACCATCACTAGTAGCTTCACGTGTGAATCGCGTAATGTCATTTATACGATCATATGTAAACGTTGCTGCAAAACCTATATTGGCCAAACAGGCAAACGACTTGGGGACAGATTCAGCCAGCACTTAAATGACATCTCTCAGCAAAAGTCCACACCAGTTGCCACACACTTCAATAGTCCTGACCACCAGGGTCCCATCGACATCCAGGTCACTGCGATCCGATCCTGCTCCTCTGACACTGCCAGCCGAGAACAGCTTGAGAACCGTCTTATCCACCGCATGGGGTGTCTAAAACCAGCCGGTCTCAACACTTTCCACACCTTTGTCTGAGGTCACCCTTTCCTCTCTTGCTCTATTTGGACTCTTTCCACTCTTATCCTATTCTTCTATTTTTATGCCATC
This sequence comes from Oreohelix idahoensis, assembly GCA_024509875.1. NCBI lineage: Eukaryota > Metazoa > Mollusca > Gastropoda > Stylommatophora > Oreohelicidae > Oreohelix > Oreohelix idahoensis. The sequence goes on from JAMPIV010018750.1 coordinate 605,566, forward strand.
CTCCATAATATGTATGGATGTACACGTTTTCTAATTTGTCTTGATTTTTTATTTCATATTCATTTATCTCCTACTTATTCTGTCCTCTTCTATTTCCAGTCCCCACTTTTATTATATTTGGGTAGTTTTTTGTTCAGTTTCGTTTTTTAGTTTTTAGCTTCTTAGTATGTATTGTGCACTTCCGGGGTCAGAAGTCACTTCCTTTTCAGCCATGCTTCGCCTTCAGGGAAGTACCTAGATTTTATTTTTATTATTATTATTATTTATTTTTATATTTCTTTAAGTTCTTATGTCTCTGTTACGTGCAGTCTTTGATATCTTACAATATTATACATTGGTATACTTGTTATGTTCGCAAATATTTTGTAAACAAAATAGATATTTTTTAGTGCTTAAGGGAAAGTCATTATTGAGTTACTTCCCTTGAAAGTTGTGCCGTCTCTTTCGATCGAACTCCGCGGATGAATCCAGTTTTACTGCGATTTATTCTTTGTTTGGGTAGTAATAGATTGTTCTTGCTTCAGAATATCTATGGCCTGAATTTATGTGTATTGTTTGTCTGTGTAGGACGAATCTGTCTTATATCTGTATATCTTTACATATCTAAGTCGAACTATATGTTCTGTTGTCTCTAGAGAGGTCAAAGGCTGTTCGGCGGATGTGTCGCGAGAGAGGTGTTTTGGCTTCGCCCTGATAATGGGCTGTGTTTTTCTATGTCGGCTTGATGCCGGGGAAAAAGTGATCTCAGTGGTTTTTGGGGAAAGTGATAGTCGTCTAGACCTATCGTGTATGCTTTACCCCAGTGTTCATTCTTATTGCCAAGGAACGGCAAAATCATATTTCTGAAAACCAAGGTAATAAAGATACTCTTTTGAACTCTCGTACGAAGCCACCGTTTTTCGATAGGGATGATTTGTACGTCTGAGAGGATACATCTAACTAGATGAAAAAAACGATTCTGATTCCTAGCAGCACTATATCCTGTAGAATGCAGTCAATTGTTCATGATCAAATCTACAGAGCAATGAAATGTTTAATGAATGACTAACTTTAGGACAGATTCATTATCTGTATCCAAACGTGAGTGACAGCTCACGAGTGAAGCCATCTTGGAACCAAACATGTAGTGACTTTCAAGAAGAGAAAAGGGATGCCCGTATTATCGCTTGATTAGTCCAGAGATCACTGCTACACATGAGAACCCATTGCTAGCGGTTCAATATAATTATATGGAAAAATCTGTGCTGGACATTATGTTAAGGAATCTTCGCTAGACGAGATTAGGTCTAGAAGCCATCTTGGATATTGTTTATAATCTGACGTGCTTTGTCAGTAAACTCAGTTGATATATATATATGGGCAATACTGAGTGCTTGGCTACTGACAGTCCATTATACTATTATTCTACATGAGTGCCCATGTAACATAACATTGCAAGACCATTTATCCACTGTACCATGATGTATTATGCCAACCTGTGATTTGTCACTATCTGTGCTGTCGAGTGTGTACGTCCAATTAAACTTTAGTAAAGGTACAGAGTCGTTGGTGTCGATGACTTCCAGCCATACATGAGTGTGAGAAAAGAACATTTGTCAACACCACGAACTCTTCCTATCATTCGCACATTATACACTCCATCTATGTCTACACACCACTGCGTAGGTCAAGTTGACATTCCATACTCGAACCACGAGCAACACAACAACACAGTATTTAACTCTGGTGATGTTCGAGCGAGCTTCAGATTTCTCAGCATGTCTCTTGCTCAGGGCAAGGGTCTTGTATTAAGAGTTTATCAACTGATGATGATGGTGTCTGCTTCCATCCACTTATATTTATCATTTGGTGGACATCATTAATAATAAGAAAAAGATTCTTATCAACTGGTGGACCAGCTTTCTGGGTTTGACCTCGCAGAAGTTCAGAAGTCAACAGATTACCGATACCAGACCGTTTCCTGTGGCTGATACGACACACTTGCAGTATTGGTTTGCTCTTTGTCAACACTTCGTCACGTGACCTGTCAAGTGAATGCAGTATGTAGGTCAGCGTTGTTGACATTTTTACATTAGACATTACAGAGTTTCACAGAACAGTTGGATCAATTCTTGTCAATGTTAACAGGAAGACAGTATTATTGAACTAAGAAGTCCTATTTTCATCGATGGATCTTCTTGTTTTCTATATATGAACTTTAATATTTAAGGCCAGAATATATATTTCAATAAAGTGGCAGTTTATTTATTTTACAAGAATAACTTTGCCATTACTGTAAAACTGAGCCTATTTTGCAACACATTACACACATGATATATGTATTTATGATATGTTACATGTTATTTGTTTGTATAGTATGTTAGTTTATATGTCAGCGGGTTGTGTTTAAGGTTGGGCGGCGTCCTCACAACAGAATATCCCACGTCATAGAGGGTCCGTTGTGGGCGTTTTCTATAGGTGCAATTTTCTTGATTGAAAATTTGCTTGCGACAACTGTTGCTTTTGTGTTAGCTGTGAAGTCTGTAATTATTGTTATTTTTGTAATATTTCTTTGTTCTTTAGTTTTGTTTTGAATTGTTTGTAATTTGTTGGTCTACCCTTTTCTATCTTTCAGTTCTATTCACAATTTATATTCATATACTGTGACGTCATTTGTGTTGTTATTCTTTGCAGATTCAGTGATTATTTTCATTGATTTCCCTATTTGATTTATTTTGATTTCTGCAAACGTTTTCGTATTGTCAGTCCTATTTGTACTTTATGTATTCTGTTGGTTGACATATGTTTTATATAGGTATATTTCATAAGACACAATTGCCTGTGCACTGCACTTGGATTATGGTATAAACCAGTACCTGATTATTATTACTGTTATACAAGACCTTATTAAGGCTTGTGACCCACAGATATTGGGATAGTATACTGATTAATCAAGTCATTAAGAACTTGTGGTATTATTATTGTTTCAGGTGATTAGTATTATTGTTAGACACCATGTCTACATTAGAATACTTCATTATACAAGGGAAAGCCCTTGATAAGACTGGTCAACAATTAGAAGAATGGACAGTTGCTCAATATGACAGAGCATTAGCTGCAGAAGAGAGAAAAGCTCTGGCTGAAGAGAAAAGATTAGAAAGAGAAGCTGAGGCTGCTGCTGAACAAAAGAAATTGCAGATGCAGGTGGAGCAAAGGAGATTTGAAGCTGAACAAAAGAAATTAGAAAGAGAAGCTGCTGCTGAACAAAAAAGATTAGACAGTGAAGCTGAACAAAAAAAATTAGAAAGAGAAGCTGCTGCTGAACAAAAAAGATTAGACAGGGAAGCTGAACAAAAAAGATTAGACAGAGAGGCTGAAGAAAAAAAAGCAATAAGAGAACATGAATTTGAGTTAGAGAAATTGAGATTGACAAGTATGATTAATGTTAATCAGGCATCTAGTGGTAATGGTAAACCTTCTACTTACAAGGTTAAGGTTCCACCGTTCAATCAGTCCAGTGACGATATTACATTCTGGCTGGATAGATTTGAACGTTCTTGTCGTACACATAATGTGGATAAATCACAATACGCTAATCAATTAGCAGAAAACTTGAAAGGTGAATCTTTGACTAGATTATGCCTTGTAGGAGAAGCAGATAAGGATAATTATGATGTCATTAGGGCGGCTTTGATAAAAAAATACCAGCTAAGTGAGGAAGGCTATCGCCTTTTGTTTAAGACGATGGTGCCTGAGACAGGGGTAGAATTCTCAGAATTCACTGCAAAGGCACGTCTCACAGTTGATCGTTGGATTGAGCTTTCCAAAACAGAAAAAACGTATGAAGGACTTATGGATTTGTTGCTCAGAGATAAGATTATGTCATGTGTTAACAAACCATTCCTGGAATTTATACATGAGCGTAAACCCAAATCTCTAAAGGAAATGGAAGAATATTGTTCCCAATATGTCACTGCACACCCCGACGTGACTTTTGGCAACACTAAGATTAAGGAGGGTATGCCAGTTGCTTCAGCAACACCATACAATCCCAATTATTCACACAGATTTCAGGGACCTCAAAACAGATTTGATAAAAAAGGTAACCATAATAGTTATCAAAACCAAGGTAACCAATCATTTCAGGGTTGTTCTTCAAAGAACTGGAGACGAGCTGATAGCTCTCGACACAGGGGTGGTCATAATTATAGGAATTTCCGTAGAGGAAGTAATTATAGAAACTATCAGGGTTATCCGTCTTGGAGTCAACAAGATCATAATTACAGAGATACTCATTATAATGAATATGATAATGGTAACCAAGGGAACTATGACTCAAACCCAAATAGGGGTTACAATAGAGGTAACAATAACTACAGAGGTGATAATAACCGAGGTAGATCTCAAAACAAAAGACATAAACCACATTTTCAGGCAAACTCTGCACAACAAGAGTCCCATGAAGCCTATAAACAGAGTAAAGATAATAATGATGCTAGTAATATGGCATGTGCCGCTTTTGATTTTGGGAGAGCATCTCAGTGCCCCCAATGCAAAACGTTATTTGAGCCAACCACAGTGTCTACTTTAAGCTGTGGCCATCCTCTTCCTGCTCTTCCGGCATCAGTCGCGCATGATGGAAGAGGTTCTCTTGTCTTACATAAGGGTTTAGTGAATAACAATCCAGTCTCTGTGCTATTTGATTCTGGATGCACCACAATTGGTGTTAGGCAGTCACTCGTAGATCCTTCCCGTGCCACTGGACAAGTAGTCAAATGTGTAACATTTGGCGGCACATTAGAGAAATACTCTACTGCTATCATTAGGATTGCTACTCCTTTCTTTACAGGAGATGTACACGCATGTCTTCTCCCGAATCCGATCGCTGACCTCATCATCGGTCGCATTCATGGAGTCAAAGAATGCACTCCGCAACAAATTTCCGCGTGGGAAAGGCAAAACATGCAGATTGCTAACGCTGTAGTCACTAGAGCTCAGGCTCTTAATATGCCTCAAACTTCATCTACTGAAGATAATGAAGTGCATAACCAAGATGATCCCTTGGTAATTTCTCGTGACTCGTTTATAAAACAGCAAGAAGATGATCCCACTCTGAAGAAATTCTTCATTCTTGCAACTAAAGGTGATCCGAATAAAGACACAAGTCGTAAATCGTGGATTACAAAGAAGAATGGCGTACTTGTACGTATGGTTCAAGACTCCATTACGTCAAGTCATTCTCAAATCCTGGTTCCCAAGAATTTGAGAGTTAAAATTTTGCAGCACGCTCACGACTCTCAGTGTGCTGGACACATGGGTTTTTCCCGTACTAAGTCAAGAGTCCTTGCGGCTTTCTTTTGGCCATTGGTAAACAAGGACATACGGATTTATTGTCGATCTTGTAAAGTATGTCAGGAAGTTAAATCCAAAGGTCCACGGCATGCTGCACCCATTCAGGCGGCGGACATTCCTATTCGGCCATTTCAAAAAAATGGCCATAGACATTATTGGTCCATTTAAGATCAAGTCTGCCAGAGGACATCAGTTTATCTTGACATGTGTTGATATGTGCACACGTTGGCCAGAGGCTATTCCTCTGAAGAGCATTACTACTGCTGATATTGCAGATGCTCTTTGGCTTATATTTTCTCGTTTGGGTTTCCCCGGAGAGATATTGTCAGACCATGGCACCCAACTAATATCAGATACCATGTCTCAAGTAATGTCTACTCTGCAGATAGATAGATCTTTAAGTAGTATCTACCATCCAATGTCTAATGGTATGGTCGAACGCCTTAATAGAACACTTAAAAACTTACTAGGGAAGATAACTGAGGATCATCCTCAAGACTGGGACAGAGTTTTACCTGCGGCCCTCTTCGCTTACAGAGAGGTACCCAATGAACATACAGGATTTTCTCCCTTTGAACTCGTCTTTGGCGCGCGTCCGCGTGGCCCTATGTCGTTGCTTCACGATCTCATAACATCTGACAATATTGACGATGACACAAAGTCATCCTACGAATATGTCATCGCGTTGAGACAAAAGATTATCGAAGCATGCAAATTAGCAACTTCTTCTTCTGAATTTGCGAAACAGAAGGCAAGGCAATTTGCCAATAAGAAGAGATGCTTACGACAACTTTGTCCTGGTGACAAAGCATTTGTATTACTACCTTGTAGGGAAAACAGACTACTTATTTCTTGGAAAGGTCCGTACGATATAATATCGAAAATTTCCGATGTCGACTATATTGTCGATATTGATGGGAAGCATAAAACCTTCCACATCAATATGCTTACTGAATTCCATGAACGTCCGGATTATTTGCAACCCATTTTCCAAGCAACGGACAATTCTCCAGTACAACATGGTCATTACTCATCACTGTCCGTGATACAGGATGAAGAAACAAGTTTTTCAGATATAAATCTTCCTCTTCCAATGATCCCACTTCATTCTAGTGAATCATGGAAGAACGTTACTGTCTCTCCTGATTTGTCTCTAGGAGAACAGCGACAAGTTTCAACTATGTTGCAAACATTTCAGGATGTACTCACTGACATCCCTGGACAAATGAATGTCATTGAACATGACATTGTTCTAACTGACCATACTCCTATTAGGGTTAGACCTTATCCTATACCTATACATTTTCAAGCACAGGTCGAGAAAGAGTTGGATGAGATGATAGATTTGAAAATAATCGAACCATCCACCTCTGCATATTCTTCGCCGATGGTTATTGTGCGTAAAAAAGACAATAACATACGTCTTTGCGTTGACTATCGAAAATTGAATCAGGTAACGAAGTTCGATGCTGAACCTATGCCTTTACTGGAAGAACTACTTACTCGACTCTCCAAATCTCATTTTTTCACTAAACTTGATTTGTCTAAAGGATATTGGCAAGTTCCTTTATCTGAACGCGCCAAACCTCTCACGGCTTTTTCAACACCTAGAGGTTTGTTCCGATGGAATTTTATGCCTTTCGGTCTTATGAACGCACCAGCTACATTCGTACGCATGATGCGCCGAATCCTATCTTATCGGTCAGATGTCATTGCATATCTAGACGACATCTGTCTTTTCAGCGATACTTGGGAAGATCACTATTCAGGGTTAGATGAATTGCTGTCTACTTTGCGCGAGCACAACCTGACAGCGAAACCCTCTAGAGCCTATATTGGTTTTAGCGAAATTTCTTTCCTAGGCCACCGAGTTGGTCATGGTTTCCTAAAGACAGAGGACCATAATACTAGTAAGATACTTAACATCTCAATCCCTAAGACTAAAAAACAGGTGAGAAGTCTGTTAGGTCTTATTCAATTTTATGGCAGATTCATTCAGAATCTATCCTCTATCATGGCACCTCTTTCAACACTTCTAAAGAAAGGTTCGCCTAATGTGGTCCACTGGTCTCAGGAATGCCAATGCTCTCTGGATAAGATTAAAACATTGTTTTCAACACCACCTATTTTAGTGCTACCCACTAAAGATAAAACATTCGTTCTTCGTAGTGACGCTTCATCCACTGGGATTGAAGCGGCAGTAATGCAAGAGTACTCTGGAACTCTGCATCCTGTAATGTATATTTCCAGAAAACTTAATGCGGCAGAAAGGAATTATTCGGTTTTAGACCGTGAGCTATTAGCTATGGTTTGGTCGATCCTCAAACTACAGAGATTCCTTCTGGGCGCACATTTCATAGTAGAAACCGACCAAAAAGCTCTTACTGCTATACAGAGTAAGAATTTGAAGAGCTCGAGGTCTACTCGATATGCAATTGCTCTTCAACCTTTTCATTTCTCTGTGCGAGCTATTCGTGGATCAGATAATGTGATGGCAGACATTCTGTCAAGATGCCCACATGATTCCACATAACTATTAGGGCTTAGACTTCTTGATATGTCTAGTTCTATAGTAGTTCCTTTTCTATATCATGATAGATACAAATTTGTAATTTAATAATATAATGATTGTATCACTACATAGCGGTTCATTGATGTTTATTCACCGCTGTGCTTTGATGATTTTTTCTTCATAAATCATAAATGTAAGATATCTAATACGAAATGATGGTATGAATTTTTTAGGCATCGTGTAATTGCCAGAATTGTATTATACTTTGATGACACCTTCCTGGAAAAATATACTTATAGAGAAATAATTTCTCTCAGTTTATGAGACACATTCTCACCAGTCGCTCCATAAGTCGACTTAGCCTCATATTAGGCGTTATATGTATTCCTGATATTTTCATCTGCGCATTATTCATGCGTTGTGAGCCTATTGTACGTTGCTCCTAGATGTATTTCAAAAAGAAAAAAAATGTTCCATTTTTTTTTTCCCGGGAGGTGTGGTAAGACTGTTACGTGCAGTCTTTGATATCTTACAATATTATACATTGGTATACTTGTTATGTTCGCAAATATTTTGTAAACAAAATAGATATTTTTTTAGTGCTTAAGGGAAAGTCATTATTGAGTTACTTCCCTTGAAAGTTGTGCCGTCTCTTTCGATCGAACTCCGCGGATGAATCCAGTTTTACTGCGATTTATTCTTTGTTTGGGTAGTAATAGATTGTTCTTGCTTCAGAATATCTATGGCCTGAATTTATGTGTATTGTTTGTCTGTGTAGGACGAATCTGTCTTATATCTGTATATCTTTACATATCTAAGTCGAACTATATGTTCTGTTGTCTCTAGAGAGGTCAAAGGCTGTTTGGCGGATGTGTCGCGAGAGAGGTGTTTTGGCTTCGCCCTGATAATGGGCTGTGTTTTTCTATGTCGGCTTGATGCCGGGGAAAAAGTGATCTCAGTGGTTTTTGGGGAAAGTGATAGTCGTCTAGACCTATCGTGTATGCTTTACCCCAGTGTTCATTCTTATTGCCAAGGAACGGCAAAATCATATTTCTGAAAACCAAGGTAATAAAGATACTCTTTTGAACTCTCGTACGAAGCCACCGTTTTTCGATAGGGATGATTTGTACGTCTGAGAGGATACATCTAACTAGATGAAAAAAAAAACGATTCTGATTCCTAGCAGCACTATATCCTGTAGAATGCAGTCAATTGTTCATGATCAAATCTACAGAGCAATGAAATGTTTAATGAATGACTAACTTTAGGACAGATTCATTATCTGTATCCAAACGTGAGTGACAGCTCACGAGTGAAGCCATCTTGGAACCAAACATGTAGTGACTTTCAAGAAGAGAAAAGGGATGCCCGTATTATCGCTTGATTAGTCCAGAGATCACTGCTACACATGAGAACCCATTGCTAGCGGTTCAATATAATTATATGGAAAAATCTGTGCTGGACATTATGTTAAGGAATCTTCGCTAGACGAGATTAGGTCTAGAAGCCATCTTGGATATTGTTTATAATCTGACGTGCTTTGTCAGTAAACTCAGTTGATATATATATATGGGCAATACTGAGTGCTTGGCTACTGACAGTCCATTATACTATTATTCTACATGAGTGCCCATGTAACATAACATTGCAAGACCATTTATCCACTGTACCATGATGTATTATGCCAACCTGTGATTTGTCACTATCTGTGCTGTCGAGTGTGTACGTCCAATTAAACTTTAGTAAAGGTACACAGTCGTTGGTGTCGATGACTTCCAGCCATACATGAGTGTGAGAAAAGAACATTTGTCAACACCACGAACTCTTCCTATCATTCGCACATTATACACTCCATCTATGTCTACACACCACTGCGTAGGTCAAGTTGACATTCCATACTCGAACCACGAGCAACACAACAACACAGTATTTAACTCTGGTGATGTTCGAGCGAGCTTCAGATTTCTCAGCATGTCTCTTGCTCAGGGCAAGGGTCTCGTATTAAGAGTTTATCAACTGACGATGATGATGTCTGCTTCCATCCACTTATATTTATCATTTGGTGGACATCATTAATAATAAGAAAAAGATTCTTATCAGTCTCCTATCTAGCCTTCACTTTCTTTCTTTTCCTGACGAAGGCCTTGTGGCCGTAACGTAGACTACTTTCTTTGTCTTTTGTCCTCGTAAGACGAATCACCTTTTTTCGATTTTTTTTTTCAAACCCGCCCATTGTACTCCACGTCTTACCGCAGTTCCCCTCAACTTCCTCGATTAGATGTACCTACATCACCTTCATTTAATCCAAATTCGTTGTCGCTACTATCAGTTGCGTTACAATTGAGTGATACATCTCTACTTAGCCATGAGATATCACTTTCGGCCCCAGATTCGCTGCCAGAGTCAGAATCATCTCTGTTATAAGTCTGGTTTTCATCATCACACATGATGAAAACAAAGAACGGGCTCTTGTACTAAAAATAATGAAATTTTAATCAAAACTTTGCTAGAAACAGCACTTCACGATATCATTCATGGGTGCAGCCATTTTGGAATGTTAAAAATACCCGGATGAGGCTTGTTTTGTAAAACTATCGATACGGCTGTCTGTTGCATTGGTAGAGTTACTAATTCGACTTTCGTCGAATCTGGTCAGCAAGGGTTTCAACCGGAAATTCGACTATCGTCGAATTTGGTCAGCAAAGTGTTAAGATAATAGAGTCTAGGGGGTCAGAGTGGTAGTGTGGCTGAGAGGTATGGTGTCTGCCTTTTAGTTATAAAGGTACCAGGCTCAGTTCCCAGTACAGAGAATTTTTTTCAGAACTAGTGGGTCCTAATGATGTCATATTCCCTCCCCTTGATCTCATGGGTAGTGAGATCGGATGCATAGCCTTCTCGGATAAAAGGTGAAAACATAGGAGGTGCCGTGTGCAACTCACATTAAAAATCCCTCTGCAGTTGGAAATCGTAAAGAGTAGGTCATACGGCCACTGCCATGGCAAAATTTAGAAACCTACCCACCAGAAAAATATTTAATGTATGTGTGATTCCTGTATGCACATATTGGGATCCTCGCTGGTGCTAAGGAGTTTGTGCACTGATCTGAGTTCCTCCTTGTGTGATCTAAGGGAGGAGATCGAAACACTGATGGAGTTGTCAGTGTGCAATGAAGATGGTCCTTAAAACCAAAACCAACCAAAAGAGTCTATGACCCTGAATGTGAATCCAGGATCAAACTCTTGTATCTGCAATGAATCCCACAGGACTTGTGTCATCTTTACTATTTTGTTGTGTAAGCAAAAAAGGCTTTTACCAGAAGTATTACTTTCACTGTTACAAAGCTGCAATACTTCATGTGGTCTCTGTTAAGAAATAACACAAATTATGCTTATTTCAAATGATATTTTGGCAAAGTATTTTTTTTCTCCACTTTCTAATAGAATACACGGCAACATACTATCAATTAAAAAACTATTTTTTAAAATCAAAAATATAAAACACTGTTTCTTAGTTTTTACAGTGGTGTTATAGCACCTCCAATCATGACAATACCAGATCAACATGCTTTTTGTTTTTTTAATGAGAAATACTCACAGAGATAGATATTACCAATTCCTAGAAACATTTCAGTGAACACTATGAAAAACTAGCAGACAGTTTTCTGAAGAAGGCTGCATATGCAGAGAGTTCATTTTTTGTTCTACATCAAATTGATTACTGATAGACTGGACCATCCATGTTCTATTTTGTACTAAAAACAAAATTGAAAAAATAATGAGAGGTCAATTATCGTTCTTGATACCAGCTCTGTGTTAACTCTGTCACTATCAAACTAAATTGGCCTCAAATAAAAGTGGGTCTTTGAGGCAGACACATGTTATAATGGGCTGTCTGGTTCCAGAAATTCACATCCTTCCAGCCACACCAACCCTGAAAATGGCAAAAATGAAACCTCTTTTCAACTAATATATGTGCTTGATAAAAAATAAATATAATTAATGATAATAATAATAATAAATTCTTTAAGCACCAAACACGGCGCATAAGGCAGAAACCAGTGCTCTCCAGGTTGTACGTTGTGACGCCACTCCTCTTAGCTCTTGCACATTGTTTAATCCCAACGTTCTTCCTTCTCTTATTATTGTTCTTCTGAATGTTTCTTTTGGTCTTCCTTTTTTCCTCTTACCCTCAGGAACCCAAGTGAGTGCTTGCAATGGTATTCTGTTGTTTTGCATTCGTAGGACATGACCGATATATGACCATCGTCTTTTCCTTATATAGTCGGAGACATATTTCTGCCTAGATACCATACAATAAAACATGCTCATTCCTTTTATTTATGTCAAAGTAAGCTACAGCAATGAAACAGCTACATTAATATATCGAAAACTCACATGGAGCTATTGTACAATGTCTTGGAAAGTCATTGAATGTAAAAGTTGATTCTAACACTGCCTAGCTAATAGCATCACAAGGTAGTCCTTGTTGAATCCATTAGGTAAGAGAAATAAAAGGAGCTACAAAAACACAAGCTTGAGACAGACACATTAGAAGGCAAAGGAAGACATGTTTAAAGAAAAAACTGAACTGATGGTGCTGAGCATGAAGTCTTTGTTTAATTTTTAAACCTAGGACCCCCTAGAATTCATGCATAGACCCCAAAGGGATCCATGGACCACAAGTTTTTTTCTTAACCAGCGGCACTTGGGCTTTCAGCCCTTCGGCCCAATGACATGTCATTGCGAGGCTGGGGAGCCTGTGGACTTTCCTTCCAAGCCGGTCAGGAGCTTTGCTCCTTCCCATCCACAGAGGGTTTATCTCAGGAGCCGTTCAGGTTATTCAGTCAAAATTCCGGTCAATGACACTTCTTCAAATGCCCATGCCCGGGCTTGAACACCTGATCGCCAGCGCAATGTGGTAACCATTACACCAGCGCGGCTCCCCAGGACCTCAAGATAAAAAACTCTATGCTAGAGACCAGGAATAACCTGGTCTGGCTTAAAAGAGATTCAAATGAAGAATATATACCCTCGCCTTATGCAGAGGGAACTCTATATGTGTATCATAAAAAATAAACAAAGCCTCAAGCAACATGGCCTAGTTGATGTTTCATACCTTGTCTTGTATTGTCTTTAAATCTTCACCTCCAGTGTAGTGTGGATCAAGGATAAGAAAGCTAATATCCCCTGTCACGTCACTGTACGCCACACCCAAAATTGTGTGGGCCAGGACACCACCACCTAGTGATCAAACCAAGTAATAACAGAAAAAGCTACAAATTTACTTCAAAACTTTCTGCTGGCACAGGTATGTTAACTGTAAACAGTGCTTCACAACCTAGATATAGTTCACATATCTTACTATAAATCCAGCCCTAGAATTGCCTGAAAATTATTATTTTCTTAGTTTTAATATAAATGGATAAACCTTGTGTAGCACATTTTAAAAAAATACGATGTACATGGACACAAATTCATTAACAAAATGCTTTGCTTTAGCTGAAATATAAATGAACTCAGGTTACAAAACAAGATTACAGTTTCTAGAAGTTGTAAAAGCAAAATCTGATATGACTATTATTTACGCCATATTAACTAATCTAAAGTGATCATTGGAAACAACGAAAGCAATGCTAGGCCAAAAACAGTAGCAATAAGTCAGTATTCTTTAGCTTCCTTATTATTGTTGATTAGATCAAAGTCACTGCACTCTGGGCAAACCCATTGGTGCTCAGTCTCCCTCAGCAAATGTCAAGGGTATGAATGCTAATAGTTCCTGTTGCGCGCTGGTTGTATACATGCTGGATGCATCCTCATGTCCATCTCTGCTGGTCTTACATTTGATGCCAAATTCCAGCAGTCTTAGCCTTGATGATTCATTGATTGCAGTGTCATTCTCTAATAGGCAATCATTAACTGCCCTCAATATGTCTTCCTTATCCATATCCAATGCACCTTCTATGGGTGTTCTTGAAGCTAGTCTGTCAGCTCTTTCAATGCTGTGTACCCCTGCATGACCAGGACAGTAGATCCACACCAGTTCCTGAAGATTCAAGGCTTCTATGGAGGTTTTCCATTCATGCTGGAGCCATCCACTTTGTACCTTCTGAAGCATGGATTGTGACTGATACAATAACTGCCCTTGTTAATGAAGTTCAGACAGCCACCTTAAGGCTGCAGTATCTGCCTCTACCTCCATTCTTATGCTGGAGGTTGTTATCATGTAAGCTCTGTTCTGTTCTGTGACGATCTTGCTGTTTACTCTAGCCGAGAAGCCCCAGCCTGATTTCTCACCACGTTGTATAGACCCATCAGTGTCCACAATGCATCATCATCTCCCGCATGATCTTGTAGCTGCTGATTAATTTCCAGCTCTGCTTTCCCATTGCCCCAAGCTCTACACTCCCTGCCAAGGTTGATGATGACTTGCTGGTAGTTTGTCCAGTTATCACCTGACTTACTCCACTCTTATTTGGAGCTTCCTTCTATGTTTATACATCTCTAATATGAAGAAGACATCAGTAACAGACTGAATAAAGCCAGAAAAGCTTTTGCAAATCTAAACAACATTTGGAAATCTTCTCAGTACAGCACAAACGCCAAATTAAGATTATGCGAGAGTTGTGTACTTATGTATGGCACAGAGTGCTGGAGAGTAACAGAAAAGGAAATGTCCAAATTACCCTCTTTCCATACAACCTGCATAAGGAAAAGTCTGAATTTTTAGGCCGAATACCATCTCCAACCAGGAACTGCTTACACGGTGCAGTCAAAGAGGTATGCACACCATCATTGCAGGCAGATGCTGGAACTGGGTTGGCCAAGTCCTCAGAAGCGACCCTGACACCATCACCAGAACTGCTATGCTATGGACTCCAGAAGGACAGTGAAAGAGAGGCAGACCAAAGACAACCTGGCGGAGAACAGTGGAGGCTGAGATTCCATATGTATCCCAGGAAACAAAAATCTATATTGCAAAACAAAGATAAAATCAATTAAAGTTGGTAGAGCACAAGAAAAAACATTTAAACAAATGAAAGCAACAAAGAAATAAAATTACAAAATTTATGTTAGATACCGAGAAAAGATGCATGTATTCAACTATTAATATGCAATGCTCCTCAGGTTTTCTAATATCTCAAAGACAGTAAAAGATATTTCAACATGTGAAATAAAATGTATAAAAAGAGTGAACATACAAAACGGGACAAAATTAAGAATACTGATATGAAAAACTACTGGACTCTTAAAACCAGGGTTCGTAGCGACCTGGAAAAACCTTGAAAACGGAAACAAAAATTCCAGGCCTTGAAAAGCCTGGAAAAATGGCTAAAAGCCTTGAATTTCCCGCATCGGACCTGGAAACAAATTGCAAATCGAAAGTTGTCCATTTTTTTTGGTTATTGGTGGTATTTTTTGTTAAACTTCAGTTACCGTAGAATTTTTACTTCCCTTTGCACACTAAATACATTTCCAGACGTTTTCGGCGGTTTGTGTTTTTGGCGATTTTCGTTTTTGGCGATTTGCATTATTGATGTGAACGCAGATTTATTTTTAGCGCTCGGCTCTGTTGTTACTCGAAAGCTACTGGGAAAAAAATTGATTTATAACCTCAGACCTAAGGGTCTTTTATATTTGGACATGCGCCCTAATATAACCGACTAGGTTGAACAGGACGGGCCTCGCCAAAACGAGGCAAAACTTAAAAAAAAACACCAAGAACTTGTCTCTACGCATTCAAGGTGTATTAAATCGTTCATTTCAACTGAGGTAAGTAAAAAATTCATTTATCTCATTTATAAAACATATTTACATAAGTGCAGTTTATAGATAGGCCTACTGTACTTGCGTCTGTAATTTACAATGTAGGCCTATTTACAGTTTTATTTTTAACCATGGCCAAAATTAGTGTTTGAATGAAATTTCTTGGTTTACAACTGCTTACGGGAATATGTTTGACACAGTTTAAGATGGTCAGGAGTAGAAATTGATGGCGATTCCATATCCTATAGCCTACCCTGTTATCAGACCATGTCCCATGTTCATTTCACCACATGTTTTGGAAATAAATATATTTTGAATGCTTTTTTATTATATTTATGATGAAGAGACATATCCCGTTCTCCCCTGCAGGGTTATAATTAGGATATGCCAAGGCCTACATGTTTTCAATTCCAGATAACATGAATAACCGCCGATACATGAAAGTGGCATCACATCTGTCAAATCGCTGTAATTAGGATAAATGAAAATTACCAATTTTGTGCATAGGCTATGTTATTTAAAATTTAATCGAAACAAACAGAAACGATAAAACAAAACAAACCCCAACAAAAAAATCAAACAAAAATAGTAAAGATGGGGAGGGGGTGTGTGTGTAAAGGCCCGATGTTTCCAGTTAGATATTTAGTAGATTTTCACTTATCATAAGTGTTATAAGGATATCATCATACCTTCACCCTCCCAATTACTATATATTAACTTTTGTTCTAGTTAAATATTGTTTGACTATATTATTCATGCGTTTAGAACTTTGACTTGGTAAATATACATAGCTTAGGTCTACTCATAAGTTATTTGTGTGTTCCATTTTTTTTTTTTTAAACAGAAAAGAACACAACCCCAAGGAGCAGTTTTTCCCTCAGAAACATCAAAACCATCTAACACTACTCCCTCGGACACGCCAAAAACGTTTAACACTACTAGGAGACCTACAGATGTGACATCATTTGTGACCAAGGAAGAAACTCTCAGAGCTGAGATTATTTGGACTCTTTTTTCAGTGAAAAGTCACCATAGTTTTAATTCAAATTTCATACGCAACAAGGGACATATTCTCTTCTGTGGTAGTTTTTATTCAGGCTTCAGCTTTATTTCAAGGCCTGAAATTCAGATTGGTGCATTTGGAACAGTAGCTGAAAATAGGAAGCATTTTCCTGTAGCACTGAAGAAAAAACAACTCAAATTGAAAAAGACAAATCATCCTGTGTTTTGTGCGACAGAAGATAAGGCACCAGGCATGATACGAAAAAATTTAACCTTATATTTACTGTTCACTCCAATGATAATATAAACAAGACAGTTAGAAAGACAAATTCTTTAGGGCAGAACAATTCAGAAGCCAGTGCTTGCAGAAAAATACAGCAAAAGTATGGGAGGTGTCGACCACTTCAGCCAACTAGGTGCAAGCTACCCCTACCCACACAGATCCTATTTTTATATCATTTATTAGTTGAAACTGCCCTGGTCAATGGGCACATAACCTACAACACTGCCAACTCTACAAAGAAGATCAAAGCAAAGATCAGGATGTCAGTCTGACTCTTATTGAACCTGCTATTCTTCGACACAATGTGACACCTTCAAAACCACAGGTCACAACAACACGACTTACTGAGCACCACTTCATTGATAAATATGAAAGGGCAAGGTACAAACCAGACTGTAAAGTGTGTAAGGCTGCAGGGAACAGAAGCCAGACTTGCATGTACTGCCCAGATTGCAATGTACCTCTATGCCTGATACCCTGCTTCAAGTTATACCACACAGTCAAGGATTATCAACGATCCAGACAAAGACTCTTGCAGAGGCCTACAGCTACAACTTCAACCCCAGTTAATGAAAAAAGCAGCTAGACTCCAACTTAACTACTCAAACATTTACAAACGCTCATTGTCAGATGCCACAGACGCAGAATAAATTCAAAAAAGACAAACACGAAAAATAGTTTTTTTTTGCATTTTCACAATTTTATTAGCCTTTTATGTTGATATACGTGGTTAATCGTTAAATCAATATGTCAATCAAGCTTATTTTATTCATTACCATCCATGTCACTAACATTTTATTGCGCTGACATTGAACAAATTCACTAAAAACTGGGAAAAGATGTCTGTTTTTCAATCTTTTATTAATTTAAAAAAAAAAAATAGTTCTTTTTAAAGAAATCTGCAAACACCCTTGGTAATGGGAGATGGTAATGCTCCGGATTTCTGGTCAGCAAAGTGATAATTATATCTGAGAAAATTAGATGAGGAAAATATTAGAGTTTCCCATCCTTGAAAATCATGTGCTGGACCTGGAAAAAGCCTGGAAAATGCTTGAAGAAATTTGCTATGAACCCTGTAAAACTCAAAGATGTGCAAAACACACAAAGAAGCAACGAGTGAAGTAGATCAGCAATCTGACTGCACCGCCCCCGTCCTCATGGACCACTGAACAAACTTGGAATATTTACAAGAAACTTGTGCACTGAGATGACTTTACACAGTGACTATTAACTCAGACAACTATTCTTTAGAGCACTGACCAATCATAACTGGTGTTCCCTGAGTCTTGAAGTGGTTAGACAGCTCCTGTCCTACCCCTGCCAGCTCAGATCCTGAATTCACATTGATGAATTTACTTGTAACCTGTAATATTATAAACAAATGTCAGATTTGCCTGTTTTTCATAAGAATAGAAATGGTACACCCAAAAAAATTAATAAAGAAATGTCTTTAAAAAAAAAACTGTGAAGTGTCTTATGATAATTTTCAACTTTTTTAGCTGTCAGTGAAATTTTAAACCTTCAGTAAAATCACATCACCGTGGCTTGCACATTAGAAAATGCAAGTGAATTATTAGCATTTCCCCACCCCTTATGTAGCACAATGTCACTACTACAGATGACTCTCTTGAAGAAGACCTCCATCAATGCACAAACTTTTGCAATGGTAGTTTCTGTAGCTTTTTTTATTTGAAAGATGAGGTTGATAACCCCACGCATAACCTCACATTAGTTGCTTTTCATGACATGCTTGAGGAGCAGTATTCCTATGCACTGTTTGTCTCTTCCCAGGAACTACACTCGTCTTACCTGGCAAACATGCCCTTCAATTTTAACTGCCAGGAACAAGGAGTCAGTGCAAGATAAAGTTTAACTTTTTAATAATTCCAACAGTTCTGCACTCCCCTGTCCTCAACTGAATAGATATACTTTAAACTAGCACTTGTATTTTACCATATCCCATTGCTTGAATTCAGCAGATGTTTGAAAGCAGGAGATAACAAACTGAGCGATGATTATGTTGCTGAGGAACATAAGGCGGCCAGTAACATTAACACTGTAGGATTACATATTCAGGTTAGGTTTGGTTATAGGGACCATCTTCATTGCATAAGGACAACTCCATCAGTGCTCCGATCTCCTTCCTTAGATCACACTAGGAGGATCTCAGCACAGTGCACGAATTCTGTAGTGTGCCGGCAAGGATCCCAATGTGTGACCCAATCCACTGACGACTGCCCACAAACTTCTGGTCTTTGTCACCAACTTCAAACAAAGCCTGACATCAAGAAATGTAATGAAATTTATAATTCATAAATACTGTACATCTACTAAAGTCTACTGATAAATGTAATACATTAGAAATTAACCTTTTCTTTCAGGTGTCATTTATTCAACAATATCCTTTTAACAAACTCGGAACTATTTTTTTGTAACTCTAATGTGAAACCATTTACAATATTTACTTCAGCTGCATTCAATATGCTACACATTTAGACAAACACGGTTTCATCAAACGTTCTGACACTGACAGAACATAGCATTTTCTATATCACACTGGTGAGACCTTTCAAAAATAATTGTTTTCACTGATTTCACAAACCTTTTCTCTATCTTAAGAGAAAGGGAGTGATAGAGAGAGAAAGAGAAGCTACTAGACACATCATGGCATGTGGGGACAACAAAATCAACAACAGAACTGACAAACAGTACTAGGGACAGAAGGTTACGGAGAGACACGCCAGTTCACATGACACTTGAAGAATAATGTGGTCTGACACTGTTGTTTTTGAAGACTGCAACAGGCCTAATAATTTGGATGGCCGATATTAAAATAAGTTATAATACTAATTTTGGTTTCAGTCACCAGTAATTGAATACACGCCACAGAAGTATCCTATGATATGAGATAATGCCACTTCAAACGGCACAGAAGTATCCTATGATATGAGCTAATGCCACTTCACACTATGAGATCACCTACCAAAACGGTTAATATAAAAACTGCACAATCAATGAAGTGTTGCTCACGCTGCCTCTGAACACTTTGTGCCCATTTGTGTGTGGTACAATAAAAACAACTAATTTAAAATCATTATCCCAGACCACTGTTCATATCTCCTTTGCTCATAATGAATGTACCATGTTTAACAGATTGCTCTGAAGGCATGATGGCAAGAATTGAGGCAGATGCTGTGCAGGTGACGTCTCATAGTTTGATCACTGACAACAGTATCTTGGAGATAGTTGAATGACATGTTGTTGTTGTTTAACTAGGGCTGCTGAGCTTCTCACTCTTTTGCAGCCAATACCAAGTTGAAGCCTCCTTGGTATTATCTACACTGTAGATCTAGGATTTTCCTGTGGCTTTTCTGCCATCTGAAACATGTGGAGTTGAAGTCATGAGCTCCAGTTTCTGCAGCTTGGCTTGCATTTATTAGATCATCACATCTGGTCTCAAGCTAGGAGTAAGAAGCACGTGGTATACTGTGCATTCCCCGCCATCAAAGAGGGCTCTCCAATTATGCAGAGCTAAAATACTGTGCCCTGGTTCTGGGCTCTCCCTAGGAATTGTCACGTCCTGCACAGAGCCACTTCTCAGCTCCCCCTGCCTACCACTGTTCTAGAGCATGGAGCCACTACTACAGCTAGTCTTTTTGTAGGAAGCCTGTGTCAATGACCTAGAGTTCTGGTAGCTATTTAAAAAATAAAATAAGACGAGGTTGCCATCCCCATGCACAATCTTATACAGGCCAATATGCTTTCATCCAAACACCCGAAAACCAACATTTTCTCAACATCAAAATATTTCTCTGGGCTACTTTTGGGTGATTTGTGAACACAGTTTGGATGACTGTTGCGTAATGATTTTGCACACAGGCGTATGCCATTATCTTCAGAGATACAGCTGTATGCATTAGCAACATTTTTGTAAGATAAAACACTATTATTGAACGCCGCAGTTTTTGGTAACGATATGACGTAATTTTAAATATGTGACGTAAGCGTTGTCTGCTGGTAAAGGCCAACCGTTATATTTCTGGGCCTTTCTCTAGTATTCGTTGAAGTGTGAGGACGTACTTATTTTACGCTCCCAAGCTGTGAAGAATTTTCAAGATATTAATGTCGTGGCTATTTTTTCGAGACTGGCCGTCACTATATTATTTGGCCATTACGATTTGCAGCTTCTCAAGTAAGTCATGCAATCGATTATTATAAACCAAGACGAAGATGTCTTCAATGTTTAAACTACCGTAGGTCTTCGATCAAGTCAAAATTCCACCTTAACAGTGACTTTGAGCTATCTTCAAACGTGATTTGAGTAACATCTGGAAACCGAACAAATGGAGTTTCCAACACATAGCTGTCCCAAACAATTATGGATAAAAAGATATGGACCAGTGTTAGCGCCACTTATAGCGTGCAGGTAGGAGCAGTGGGCTAATTTTTCCATGCCTCTTTAGAGACCTCTGGGTAATATAAATAGATAGAGGCCCAAATGCACACTGAGAAAAGAACTGGTGATGGATATAGGAAGGACAAAGACAAAATAGACGACGAGTGCACAAGACTTGAAGGCTTAGAGAGAAGTGGTTGAAGAATCTGGGTGGGAGAAAGACTTAGCTATCTCTACAGTTAAAATGTCCAATGTTACATTAAGCAGAATTCTTTCACCATGTTTAAGCCAGTCATCATATTCCTTGCTATACATTTTAAATCATTTCTATGTAATGAAAGACACTATATCAATCAAATAATACCCTTTAGCTTCCCAAAGAGCATAGGTCGTCAACAAATGCATGCCAAGTCTTCCTGTCCCGTGCCATCCGCTCAAGTTCTTTCCATGTTTTCTTCATCATTTTCACTTCTGTATCTAGTTCTCTTCTCCATGTGTTTTTTGGTCTACCTCTGCCTCTGTTTCCCTGAGGATTTCAGAACAAGGACTGCCTTGTAAGACTATCAACAGGTTTCCTCAGTGTGTCCTATCCATTGCCAGTGTCTTCTTCTCATCTCTTGTTCCACTGGCAATTGTCTGGTTCTTGCCATCAGTTCCACTTTGTCATACCATTTCAATCCTTCTATTCATCGCAAGCACCTTTTTAAGAAAGTCTGTAGCTTTCTGGTTGTTTTTGTTGTTCTCCATGTCTTGGAACCATACAATAGGACTGACTTGACATTTGAGTTGAAAATTCTTATTTTCGTGTTGGACTTGAAGGCGTACTGGCCACAAACTGCTTTGCCGGTTGATGGCTAAGGATGGAAGAAGAAGAAGAAGATGTCATTGTTTTCATAACCCAATCTATTGCTAGTATGAAAAGAAACGGAGACAATAGTATCCCTGTTGCACTCCCATTCCAATCCCAAATGGTTCTGTAAGATGTCCTTCATGAAGAACTCTGCATGTTATTCTTCATGTCTTCTTTATTAAGTTAATGATCTTCATGGGAACTCCATAATGCCTTATCAATTTCCAAAGTGATTCTCTGTCTTCACTATCAAATGCCTTTTCATAGAAAGACACTATATGGTACAATAATATTGAAAATCTTAGGTGAAACCATTAAAAATATGTAGTCATTCAGAAGACCTCTGCATTTGCATACAAAACACAATACAGTGCAGTTCAGATAAGCGGAACTTGCTTAAGCCGAATTTTGGTTAAGCCAAAGAAATTGTGCAGGTCCCGGCCAGAAATCCTTTTTGGTAGAAACTCCTGATAAGCAGAATTTCGGATAAGCCGAAGTATTTTAGATGGCTCAAGCCGCTTCCGCTTATCCAGACAGCACTGTACTTTTGTAATGAACAAACCTGCTGTATATCTGTATGACTAGGTATATCTCTGTCTGTGTAACCCTGGTACTTAAACCAGGAAACTATGGTTTGTAAAGATCTATAAGCACAGCCCCATTTGTCATCATCAAAGTGGTCCTGCATGTAATGATGGTAGCTATAGAAACCATCAACCAGTGAGATTGTGGCTGACTTCACTGAAAATAACAAAAGTGGTAAAAACTTCTCAAAATGGCTCTTGAACCTAGCATTTCAGTTACATATGTTGCACCATGGCAACAAAATATGACTTGGCCAAAATCTCCACTATACCGTGTTGAAAAAGCATATAGAGAGCCAACTAAAGATATCCACTGCAACACCAACTATACATATGAATTATTTTTATTTAAAAAAACCTAGCTATAAAATATCACAAGCGCGAAGAAGGAAACAATTACAAGAAAATTAAAGGCACCTAATGTAACATAAAGAATGCACTATTGTCTCTTTATCTACCTATTACATTAGAAATTTACAATAAAATACAACTCTGAATTATCCAATCAACAGAACAAATTTACAAACTTGTCAAATGCTCAAGTTTTTCCCAAACAAGTTTATGCACTCTGTCATCCATGGGTGTTATCACAAAACGTAATAGGTTTTATCTCAGGTAAAAAGCCCCCATATGTTCAAATAACTGTTCATTAAACATTCCATTACCTTCTACGTTGATTTTATACTTCTAGTTATCCCCCTTTGTAGTGCGATCAGGTGGTTATAATCCAGATAAAATGCTCCTTCTTTCCCCACCCCCCCCCCCCCCCCCCCCCCAATAGTAACCCGGGGGGTCTCTGAAGAGGCAAAGAAAGATTAGGACTACTGTACCCTCATGCAAGCTGTTCAAGGCCACTAATATGGAGGTTGTGTATCTTCTTCTTCCTTCCTCGTTCATCCTGAAAAGGAAATTGGTTGCGTTGTGTCTGTTTACGCCGGAGCTGTGATATCTGCGCCTTTCGGTCGACACATCCGACTTCAGCACGGCATTTTTTGGGGACTGGGTTTGCCTTCTCTCTGCGATCCCTACTCTCTCAGCCAGACTGCAGTGATGCAGCCTGTTTCCAGGACCACCACGTGGAGGTGGAGTAGGGTCTTGGTCAGCTCTGGTTCGCTGACCCTGATGCAAGCAGTCAAGCTATGGGTCGCTGACTGCATTCTCTATTGCTGCATCTTTGGGTCCCAGGTTGTGTATGAGACCGCAACGCTCCCTTTACTCAACAATTTTTAAAAAAAAAATTGAAATGTTGTGATACCGTCAGATCCTTCCATGAACATCCATGTGTCATGACATACCAGCTGGGAACCTCATTCTAATATAGTTCAGCAGTTTATCTCTTTAGCCCCGAGCAAATCATTGAAGATTTTAGTTTTTTTTTTAAAAACAGTATATTAATATTCACGCAGTTAGTTTATATCAACACTAAACAACAAAAATTAGATGCATATATGAGCTAATTTTGTCATCAAACTTTACAAATGTGTATCTTTGGCTCTGTGATTAAAAGGCACACTCAGTGACTTTATTTCTGTTACTGTGTTTACTTTGAATGTGTACAATTTTGATATTTTCTCCCCACAGTTGTATTTTGTTCCTACCCAGACTAATAACACACCAGATTTACTATGATGACAGCTAAATCGACACTTCAATGTCATGAGCCCAGTTTTGGCTTGAGGCTAGCAACCTCATCATGTACAACAAATTGCCACAGAAACCACCTCTGTTGGAGCATGCTAGTGGGGGCTCCATACTCCATAAGGAACACAAAGGAAAATGGTGATGCTGGTGACTATTTTGCTTGGAAATCACTGAATCATTTCAGCCTCATGTGACTACCAGCTTTCTGTGTACTCAACAAAAATACTAGTTGCAAATAATGTTGGTATATTAGCCACCATAAAATTATTCATCCACTTAAAAAAAAGAAAATATTTAAAAATTCTCATCTAGGGCGACTGATCAAAACACAATGAAAACTAAAAGAATGATCCTGCGATGTGAATAATTATATGGAACAGTTGAGTTAACTTGCATGATGTTAAAAATATAGTGCATAGGGTTTGTATTTAATTTTTTTTTTAATAACACATTAAACCAATAACCATAATTTAACAGACAGCAAACAAATGAAAGAGTTGACATCTTTAAATAATTCACCTGCAACATGTTTAACTGATTCAGTACGTAAGATCTTTTAAAAGACGCAATGGCCGACCGCTGTGTCCGCAAGATCTTTTAAAAGACGCCGATTTATTTCGTTGCTTCTTTCTATTCTATTTTATACTACCCGGAATTTATCTCGAACGGAAGTAAACACAAAACTGGGCAAATTTCAACAAGCTTCAACGTCTTTTATTTGCGTTTGAAGGGACTTTTTCACATTTATCTTCATCTTTATTCGTGTTTTGTCGTATCGCCATAATGGCTAAAAACACACAGGATATGTTACTAATATGTGAACAGTGAACAAACTGTGTGATCAACCATAAAGTTTTTACTTTTTCTGTGTTTCTAAATGGATTACCTGCACAAAGAGAGCAGTGAAACTGTATTGTGATAACAATTTATGTTACACGCCTTACGTAAGTCGAAGATTTTTGTTCAAAATTTCAAGTTATCTTTTTTTCCATGTACATGTTATCTGTTATAACATAAACATAACATAAAATTAGCTAGAAAGGCATATTGATTTATATTGTTCATCCAATGTACTTTAATTTGATATATAATATGTTATACTTAACTCATAATTAGACACACATTGTGAGTAAACGTAAATTATGTATGTGTAAATTTTTGGGGCTTAAAAATAATTCCGTCCAGAGCTGAAAATAATTACGTACTGAATCAGTTAATAACTAAAGTGCATTCACAGATAAAAATATGGGTGCATAACTTGGTAGTGTTTACCTGGAGGGTCAGAAAGTCCTATGTGTGTATTTATTAAATATCCCTCAGGGGAAGTCTGGCGTAGGAAGAAACCTGCTGCACCTCTTCTTAACAAAGGCTGGGTGAGTGGAAGGCACAACCGTTGATGTAGAATCTGTCGATCGTTTTCTGCAAGTTATTCATTTGACAGGCATGAAGGTAGAAAATTATGCATAACACTCTTCAGTTTTACAAGAAAGTAATACCCAACCATTCACACTGAAGAAAGGAAAATTAGAAAACAGCGATCTGATATAATATGTGAGCTTATTCAACTAAACCATGGAAGGTTAGTCATTATTACTAGACTTACCAAGCTCATTTTCAGGGACTCCTTTTGCATACACCACTGTTACTGAAGTGTCCAAACAGGAAGGCTTAAAGTGAAACACTTCTGGTGAGCGCAGTTGGTTTGACTGAAGAGAGTAATTTCCATTTTTTATTAAAGCTATACAATAGTTGAGGTGGGGGCATGGTGGATGATGGAAATAAATTATTGCGTACACAGTTTACATGTTAAAACAAATTCACTCCCAACATCTATAATATAGAAAAAATATTAATTCCCCACATATTTATATGCTTTAAAAATTTTAATTGCCAGCATATATATATATATATATATATATATATATATATATATATATATATATATATATATATATATATATATATATATATATATATATATATATATATATAAAACATTACAAACATCCATTCCTTGCATATTTAAAAGTTTAAAAAAAAAAATTAATTCCCTATGTACGGAATAAGGTCTTTATATAATCATTTATCTTACCTGTGAACAAGCTGATAAACAATGAAACATCAAAACAATCTGCCTTGCCACAGACTCATTTAATATGGTTGGTAGCTCCAATACAGGCAGACTTTCATCTACTTCTATAAGCAAATCAAGTGATAGTGCAAGACTGGTTGTCTTAAATGAGCCTGGAATGCAAAGAATTAAATGTTATGTTATTTTAATATCATATTAGGAATATCCTTTAGTGGACATAATATAAACAACTTTAGATATGTTGCAGGCAATGGTTGATACAATAGTGATAGAAAGTGAAAATAAAGGCCTCAGCCTTAATAGCTAAAAGACATAAGTAATGGTCATCTCAAAGAAAATGGCTTCCCCAGAATGTACTATCCAAGTAAATGGAACAGTTTTAAAATAGGTCAGTAGATTCAAATACCTGGGCACATTAATAACAACAGATGGAAGATGTATCTCATAAGTGAAGAGCAATAATAGCTCAGGCAAAAACATCATTCTATAAAATTAATAGTATTTTATGCAACAGTTCTTTGTCAATGGAAGCAAAAGAGTTCTTCAATGTTATATAGAATCAAACCTGACATATGGGATTGAGTTATGGACAATTAGTAAACAAGTAGGGAAGACACTAGAGGCCACAGAGAGGTGGTTTTACAGAAGAATGTTAAAAATACCATGGACAGCCAAGAAGAGTAATGTTGATGTCCTGAAAGAGGCCAACATGCAAAGGAAACTTATTTCACAAGTTAGAAAGAAGCAATCTACTTTTTTTGGGCATGTTATGAGAAGAGAAAAGCTGGAATATATTGTAACAACAGGTAAGATTGAAGGAAAAAGAGATAGGGGAAGACAAAGAGAGCAAATACTGGACAGTTTGACATCGTGGCATGGAAAGAAGTCAACAACAGCATTGATAAATTGTACTGGAGACAAGAAGTTGTGGAGAGACGATCTCCTACGCCACTAGGCTTGAAGAAGAAGATTAATGCACCATCACCAGGGTGAAATACTAAGTGTTTTAGCTGGGCCAGTCAGTGCACAATGTACCTGTAAACATTTAAACCTAGCTTCAGCATATCAATTAATGTATGTGAGAGTGAGAAAATGTGGTTCACTGCATGGTGATATGAGATGTGTGGTATCAGTGCACATTTTTTTATGTGATTAAAGCCCTGATAAACACTTATACAACTACTCACACTTTCACAAAAGTAAAATATTGAAACCACCATACATGTAACATACCATTGTGTAATACCACTATCAATGTGAAATACTATCACCAATGTAATACCACTATCAATGTGAAATACTATCACCAATGTAATACCACTATCAATGTGAAATACTATCACCAACATAAAACCACTTTCAATGTGAAATACAAACACCAATGTAATACCATCATCAATGTGAAATACTATCACCAACGTAAAACCACTATCAATGTGAAATACAAACTCCAACGTAATACCATCATCAATGTGAAATACTATCACTTTTGTGATATGCTAATACCATTAACAATGTGAAATACTTTCACTTGTTTGAAATAATACTACTATCAGTGTGAAATGCAATCACACTTGTTACTAATACTACCATGTATGTGAAATACTAAACATTGTATAATATCCACCAAAAGTGAAGCTGCAGCAAGAATGGTTAAAAACAAAACACTGAGCTGTAATTGAAAAAAAACAAACAAACAAGATGTTATAAATAAAAAAATAACTGTCAAGATCAGTCTATATTTTCAGTTATTACTTTTCTAATGATTCATGTTAAATGACTTTGTTGAAAGTCCTATAGACTTGCTTAACCCCTTAACTGTCAGCCATTGTTCCAGAAATGTATCAGCTATTGCAGCTCCCTTTGTCACACGCACACACAAATTGGAATATAATAAACATTAATTAATTAAAATGTTTTTTAAACCACACACGCAAACGCACTTGCAAGCATGCACAAGCACGCACACAAACACGAATGTAAAGGGCTGCTAAGAAGTGGAACGGCCCATAAGGTTATCAAATCTGTCAGATGCTTTACATGAGGTAATCTCAGATCTTTATGCGGGGACACAGCTCAATCTGTGATCAACATTTCAAACAAATATACAGACAGTCCCCGGGTTACGAACGTCCGACTTATGAACATCCCTAGTTACGAACCAACCGCCGTAAAGCCTATTATATTAAAAATTCGAGTTACATACAATGTTTCATAATAATGAACGGGCGCACTACAGCACTTTGCAACACACATCAAAACATTGCGCGTCTTCAACGGTTCGTCGGCTCGAGGAAGGACAATGCCTTCGCCATTTTAAGTCAGATCACGTTGTCGTTAACACTGTGTTGTGTGTGTTATTTTGCTTAAATTTTTTGTGTGTTTACCCTGGTAACCATGACTCCAAAGCGTAAATCCGATGCAAGTGATGGTGATGCATCAAAGAAAAGGAAAACGATCACGATTGAAAATAAAGTGGAAATAATAAAGCGATTGGAAAGAGGTGAAATGCCAACGAACATTAGAAAAGCGTTAGGCTACAGTTGGTCAACGATCCAGGACAATTTTAAAGGGCAAAGTAAGAGTAATGCAGCATGTAAAAGGCTCTGCCCCGATGAAAGCTACAATTATCACTAAGCAAAGCAGTGGTTTAATTATTGAAATGGAAAGGCTATTGATAATTTGGTTAGAGGATCAATATCCGCGTGATATGCCTATTAGCCTTGCTTTAGTGCAAGAAACAGGCTCGAAGCCTTTTCAGTGATTTAAAAGCTGCACGTGCAGCAAGTAAAGGTGATTGTGAGGAAGAATTTGTTGCGAGTAGGGGTTGGTTCAATCGTTTTAAAGTGAGGGCAAATTTACACAATATTAAAGTGCAAGGTGAAGCAGCGAGTGCCGATGTATGTGCTTCGAATTATTTTCTGAAATGCTGAAAAAAATTATTCAGGAGGGAGGTTATTTGCCAGAGCAAATATTTCATGTAGATGAGACTGGCTTATTTTGGAAAAAAATGCTGAAAGGGCATACATTTCAAAAGAAGAAAAAAGTGTTTCAGGGCATAAGGCAGCCAAGGATAGGCTAATGTTAATGCTTGGGGGTTACACATGAATTTAAGGGAGTTCTGGAGGAATTATAACATCTACGATGCCATCAAAAACATTACAGATTCTTGGGATGAAGTGAAACAATCAAACATGAAAGGAGTGTGGAACAAATTGTGCCCCCAATACGCACTTGCTTTTCAGGAGTTTACAGCTGACGACATCGCCGAAGCCAAGCAAGTTGTGGTTGATATTGGTAATCAACTGCAGTTAGACATCAGTGAAAATGATGTCATAGAGTTACTTGACTCCCATGCCGAAGAACTGACCAATGAGGACCTTGTGGAGCTGGAGCAGCAGATGATAGCATTTGCGGAAGAAGACCGGGATCTAGAAACCCCAGACGTTTTTGACGAAGGAGTTAGCTGAAGCCTTTCATCTCACTGAAGCAGGGATGGCAAAGTTAGAGGAGCAAGATCCTAATGCAGAGAGGTTCACCAAAGTTTACCGGACAGTTACCGACAGCCTCAGCTGCTACAAGGCCATTTATGATGAGAAAAAGAAAAGCTCTGTTCAAACCTCCCTTGATGTCTACTTCAAGAAATTGTCTTCAGAAGTAAACCCCCACTCTCCAGCAGCAGAATCAAACCCTGACTCTCCAGCACCAGGTCCATCCTCTCCAGCACCAGGTCCATCCTCTCCAACAACAGGCCCATCATCTTTAACAGTAGCCATCTCTCCATCTTCTTCTCCCGCATCATCCAATTAATGTCATCTTAATTATTAATCAAGAATGCTCCTGCCCTATGCAAGACGTCAGTAGGAATGAGAGTAAGTGTTAACCTTTAATCATTATCTTTTTCTTTCTATCTAAACTGTTTAAGAAGTGTTTCTTTCACGTTTTTTTATGCATAGAAAGGTAAAATGTATACTATATACTCAGACAAACATTTGACTAACTGATGCTAGATACGAACCGTACATAACTATTCTGACTTACGCACAAATTCAACTTACAGACAGATGTAAGAACAGAACTCGTTCGTAACTCTTGGACTGCCTGTATCTCATTTCCCATTCTTATTGCTGATACAGTGTTCTCAAAACAACTGCTTCATCTTTTGCTGGAGATCTTGTCAGAATGTGGCTTTAATCAAATGTATCACATCCTCATCTTTTAGTGTGTCTGCAACATCAGTGTGGCCAGCCATTATCAAGCTCTTCCAAATGAAGTCTAATTTTTATTTGGATTTGCTTTTTTTTTTTTAAATGCAAACGTATACGTTCAGCACTGCCAAGTGAATCAAATTCATAGGGATTTTGCAACACAATTTCAATGTTTTGAACAATGCATCATATGGTGAAAGCACCTGGCCCATCATATCAACACTTTTCTTAGGCAGTTGCAGTCAGAAATTCAGTCAGGACGAAGTAGATATTAAAGGTAAAGGTAGTTACATAGCAGATACACCCATAGAGGAGTAGTGTTAGAGACTTTAGTATACTAAGTCCAGCTTTATGAAGTGGGTTGACAAGTTCATTTCCTTGTACCCTAACTCAAAAGCAGAATTAGGTACCCATTTACAGCTGGATAAACTGGTGCACAACGCTAGCAGTCTCCAAACTAAGAATTCAGTAACTTTGCTGCGAGAGGCAAGAGCTCTAACCACTCAGCCAGCTGGACACTGTGTGTGTATATACACTTTGCAAAAGTGACAATATATCTATCTGCTTCTCTTGTCATGTGTGCAAATCAGCTGATTATAAATAGTTTCAAAACATCTATAGCCTCAAACCCATCTGTTATGATAAGCCAGACTTTCTCAATCTTTTTATCCTGGAGGAACCCTTGAAATAATGTTCAGGTCTCAGGGAACCCCTGCATAAATATTATGACATATACAGCTTATGGTACCCTAGCGTGATCAGTAAGTTGTAAGTATAATCATTCAATACAACTATCACTGCTCTTTTGAGTAGAGAATAATTCTCACTGTGGATCTGTTCATTCCGGCCATGTAATAGCCTACTCTTTTAGTGTGGTTCTCTCTCCGCAAAGGATATCAACTGTAATGCAAGTCAGTAGTGTAGGTAGAAAAAAACTTATTTTTATATTTTGTTACTTGACATCCAAAGGGCTTCTCCAAATATGCAGAGCTAAAATACTGTGCTCTGGTTCTGGGCTCTCCCAAGGAATCGTTTCATCCTACACAGAACCACTTCTCAGCAACCCTTGCCTATAAGGTCCATAGTGAGATCCTCGTGCATGCAGGTAACCAGGTAAAAGCCAGAGTTAGGTCTGGGCTCGTGACTCCTCCAAGCTTAGTGTGCAATGCTAGGTTCTCAACATGTTTCACAACAGGGGGAATCCTTGGAAGTGTGTCATCTTCAAAAGTCAATGAAGGTGTAATTAGCCTCACAGACAGAGGTTCACATCCATACTACAGCACTGTGCATAGCTGGTGGTCATATAAGGATGACTCCGCATATGCCTCCATGCATATGGTGTGACATAGCACTGGTCAAGCTATAATCAGGTCAGGTCACAACCTGGTCTATAAACCAGTATATTCCAACCTATACAACCAGACAAGACCAGCCTATTCCAACTTTCAGGCACACAGGAGTCTAATCTAATAAACTTAATAAACTACTACATTTCTGCATGTAGTTTTTGGCAAAACATTCTGGTATGTTCTGTATATATATATTTGTGTGAAAAAAAAAAAAAATATATATATATATGATGCGTGATGCCATATGATGATGGATGGTATCCGCATGTCTGGTTTTGTGTAGTGTGTAGATGATGTACAGTCAAACAATGATCATACAAAAACAGGGCAATCCATACAAGGACGTCAGTTAACTCACGACGTATAAAGTCAATGATGCTTGTAACAGCTAGACGTTTTTCTGTATCATTTATTGTGGACGCCACAGTGACAAAATGTATACGCGAATATGTAGGTACATCAGACAGTCATTATCACAGCAACAATGTCAGTATAGCAATGGACGGTAGACAGCATCATAATAAAGGTGATTCACAGGCATGTCAATACATTATAAGGCTGTAATGTAGTCGGGAAAATTCTCCATCCCTTTCTATCTTAGCCAGAAGATAACCAGATGTATGAGATCAGTTCACTCTCCTTAATCTGACTTCAGCAAGACAGACACGTCTGCCGAAGTATAAATAATGTCCTCAAAAATATCCTCTAGATAACAAAGGTTTCCAAACCTAGTTCCTGTAACAAAGTAGCAAGTAATGGTCCTTGGGACATGCATCAACCGATGCAGTACAATACAGCGACATGTGAGCTGGGAAAACATCTCGTGACGACGCCTTTCGAAGACAGGCTATGAATCAAAAATCGCTCACGACCAAAAATCGATAGAGTTAATGAAAAGTTAATTTACCTTGCCTTCAGGAAATACACAGAAATATTACGCCTCCCGGCATGTGGAAATACACTAGAGGTATTATCTCGAATAAACGAAATATCCATTAAGAGGACTTCACATTCCTGACAGAACAAAAAAATAGCGGAGATCCCCTCTCAGCGAGGCATCTTCCTAGCTATTCAAAATCGCTCACTGACTGGTGGGCGGAAATCGATCGACCAAGAAGCAAGACCAGTCATGCGCAGTCCAGCGCAAAATGACCACAGCTCAGAACTTAAGACGCAAGGACCTTTACTACGAACCAGCGTAAGAATGATTACCTTAAAAGGATAACCCAACAGGTTGCCAACCGTTTTCTGAGAAAACGGCCTAGCATAGCAAACTTAACTGCATTCAATACCAACGCGAGGAAACAACTGCTTACCGAGAAAAGTGACTATAAATTTCAAGCAGTTGTTGCCCTTGCGTTACAAAATATATATTGTAATAAAACGATGTTGCGAGAATTTCTCACGCAACATATCACCACCTCCTCCCGATAAAAAAAAAAATGTGGAACATTTTTTTTTTTTTTAAATATCAAAGAGCATGCGATAAGCGGCTCAAAACGCACGAATTATGCGCTGATAATTAATTAAATTGCCTAACATGAGGCTAAATATAGAGTGTCTGGTGAGGATATACCTCAACAGAAAAATAAATATGTCTCAAAAATATTCACATCGGGGAGGTGTCACCAAGACACATCACGTTAGCATGTAAACACAATATACGTATGCAAGTTACCATAATCATCATTAAATAGCATACTCTAATATTGTCTTTAAAAAATATGGATGTACAAATCTGATAGGAAAATTTAAATAGTACATTATTTGACATGTAAAGACATTAGTACATAGCAAAGTTAAACTACATGACGATCCAGGACATATCCTCTGGCATTCCGAGGGTAAGTACACAATCTAGAACTCGTCATGCTTGATAATAGTAAGGTAAGTCCTCAGCTCATCAATGACATTCTGAGAAAGTACAAGCAATATAATGCTAATTAATAACTAATATGCTTCATAAGGTACAATACATTATTAATAATTGTGGCTGTTTAGTAAACTAACGGCCCTTATATTAACCACTCAGTCTTCCTCTATCATCTTAAAAAACGAACAGAAGAAGATGATAACAAAGCACGATAGTGTGTACATATAAAGTGAGTACAGATGTGCTAATCTATTGTAGTAATATAGGTGTGTTATGACTCTGTAATATATGGAAATATAGGACAGAAGTATTAGTTGGAGTCATGTGGGCATCTAGACAAAATGTCAGCC
The DNA here is from genome assembly GCA_024509875.1 of Oreohelix idahoensis. NCBI lineage: Eukaryota > Metazoa > Mollusca > Gastropoda > Stylommatophora > Oreohelicidae > Oreohelix > Oreohelix idahoensis. The sequence goes on from JAMPIV010018750.1 coordinate 639,800, forward strand.
ATCACATTATCCGCACCACGGATAGCTCGTACCGTGAAGTGAAAAGGTTGAAGAGCTATAGCATATCGAGTGGATCTCGAACTCTTCAAATTCTTAGTCTGAATAGCTGTAAGAGCTTTCTGATCAGTCTCTAGAATGAAATGTGCGCCCAGGAGGAATCTTTGTAGTTTTAGAATTGACCACACCATCGCTAACAACTCACGGTCTAAAACCGAGTAGTTCCTCTCTGCCGCATTTAGTTTTCTAGAAATGTACATAACAGGATGCAGAGTATTTGCATATTCTTGCATCAGTGCTGCTCCAATCCCAGTGGATGAAGCATCACTCCGAAGAACAAAAGTCCTATCAAGAGTAGGTAATCTTAAGATGGGAGGAGAAGAAAATATATTCTTGATTTGGTCTAGTGAAGATTGGCATTCTTCAGACCAACGGACCAGATTAGGCGAACCTTTCTTCAACAATGTTGAGAGAGGTGCCATGATCGAAGATAAATTTGGAATAAATCTCCCATAAAATTGAATTAAACCTAAGAGACTCCTAACTTGTTTCTTCGTTTTAGGAACAGAGATGTTCAGTATTTTGGAAGTATTGTGGTCTTCTGTCTTCAAGAGACCATGACCAACACGATGACCCAGGAAAGAGATTTCACCAAAACCAACAAAAGCTTTAGAAGGTTTTGCTGTCAAATTATTCTCACGTAGAGTGGACAGTAAGTCATATAACCCTAAATAGTGATCTTCCCAGGTATCACTGAAGAGACAGATGTCATCTAAGTATGCGATGACATCCGAACGATGTGACAGAATTCGACGCATCATGCGAACGAAAGTGGCAGGGGCGTTCATGAGACCAAAAGGCATAACATTCCATTGAAATAGACCCCTAGGTGTAGAAAAAGCAGTAAGAGGTTTGGCATGCTCTGCTAAAGGCACTTGCCAATAACCTTTAGACAAGTCAAGTTTAGTGAAGAATCTAGAATTAGAAAGTCTAATCAGTAGATCTTCTAACAAAGGCATCGGTTCAGCATCGAACTTTGTGACCTGATTCAATTTGCGATAATCAACGCAAATTCGTATGTTCTTATCCTTCTTCCGGACAATAACCATGGAAGAAGAATATGGTGAAGTCGATGGTTCAATTATATTTAATTGAATCATTTCATCCAATTCCTTTTCCACTTGCGACTGAAAGTGTATAGGGATAGGATAAGGCCTAACCCTAATTGGATTATTGTCGGTAAGAATTATGTCATGTTCTATGACATCTGTGTGTCCAGGAATGTCAGTGAGAACATCCTGAAATGTTTGTAACATCGACGAGACTTGTCGATGTTCGTCACCAGAAAGATTAGGAGAAACAGAAACGTTTTTCCAAGATTCCGTGGAATGTAATGGAACCACTGGAAGGGGAAGATTGACATCAGAGAAGGTAGATTCCTCATCCTGTATGACAGACAGGGATGAATAATGACCGTGAGGTGCAGGAGCATCATCCGTTGCCTGGAAAATAGGCAGCAAATAGTCCGGACGTTCGTGAAATTCCGAAAGCATGTTTATGTGGAAAGTTTTATGCTTTCCATCAATATCGACCACATAGTCAACATCGGAAATCCGAGAGACTATTGCATACGGACCTTTCCATGCAATAAGAAGTCTATTTTCCCTACTGGGGAGTAGGACGAATGCTTTGTCACCTGGACAAAGTTGTCGTAGACATCTATTCTTGTTAGCAAACTGCCTTGCCTTCTCTTTAGCAATTTCTGATGAAGCAGTTGCTAGCTTACATGCCTCAATGATCTTTTGTCTAAGAGCAATGACATACTCATATGAGGATTGAGTTTCATCGCTAATATCATCGGCAGTGATGAGATCGTGTAATAAAGACATAGGGCCGCGCGGACGCGCGCCGAAGACAAGTTCGAAGGGAGAAAACCCTGTGTGTTCATTTGGGACTTCTCTATAGGCAAAGAGAGCCGCGGGTAAAACCCTGTCCCAATCTTGCGGATGATCTTCAGTTATCTTACCAAGCAAAGTCTTGAGCGTTCTGTTCAGACGCTCAACTAACCCATTAGACATAGGATGGTAGATACTACTGAGAGATCGTTCAATATGTAAGGTAGACATTACCTGTGACATAGTGTCAGATATGAGTTGAGTGCCATGGTCTGACAATATTTCTCTGGGGAACCCCAAGCGAGAAAATATCAACCAAAGAGCATCTGCGATATCTGTAGTAGATATGCTCTTAAGAGGAATAGCCTCTGGCCAACGTGTGCACATATCGACACATGTAAGGATGAACTGATGTCCTCTGGCCGACTTGACCTTAAAAGGGCCAATAATATCTATGGCCATTTTCTGAAACGGCCGAATAGGAATGTCAGCAGCCTGGATAGGCGCAGCATGTCGTGGTCCTCTAGATTTGACCTCCTGACATACCTTGCATGATCGGCAGTAAATACGAATGTCCTTGTTGACAAAAGGCCAAAAGAAAGCCGCAAGGACTCTCGACTTCGTACGGGAAAAACCCATATGTCCAGCACATTGCGAGTCATGAGCATGTTGCAATATTTGCACTCTCATGCTCTTGGGAACAAGAATTTGCGAATGTGCCGACGTAGTCGAATCTTGTACCATACGTACAAGTACGCCGTTTCTCATTGCAATCCAAGATTTTCTATTTGTATCCTGATTCGGATCACCTTTCTTCGCAAGAATGAAGAATTTTTTTAGAGAAGGATCTTCTTCTTGCAATTTTATGAAAGAGTCACGAGTAATCACTAAGTGACTATCTTGGCTATCAACTTCATTATCACCATTCAGTGAAGTTTCGGGTGTTTGTAGAGCTTGTGCTCTTGTAACTACTGCATTGGTAGCTTGCATATTATTATCTTCCCAAGCAGCAATCTGCTGTGGGGTACACTCCCTAACTCCGTGAATACGACCAATGATAAGGTCCGCAATAGGATTAGGTAAGAGACAAGCATGCACATCTCCTGTAAAGAAAGGAGTGGCAATGCGAATTACAGCAGTAGGATATTTTTCTAGAGTGCCGCCAAATGTGACACATTTGATAACCTTTCCTGTAGCACAAGATGGATCTACAAGCGATTGTCTAACACCAATAGTGGTGCATCCGGAATCGAAAAGTAGTGAGACCGGAGTATCATTAACAAGACCCTTATGTAGGAGTAAAGAACCCCTCCCGTCATGCGCAACAGCAGCAGGAAGAGCGGGAAGAGGGTGACCACAACTCAAAGTAGTTATGGTACCCGGTTCGAATAAAGTACTGCATTGGGGGCATTTGTTTGCTCTCTCAAAGTCAAAAGCAGAACCAGTGACAGCGTCAAAGTTTTTATTATCAACGACCTGATTACAGGCTCCCTGAGTTTCCTGTTGTACAGAATTAGCCTGCTGATATCTCTTTTTTTTTGTGTTGAGATCTACCCCGACTATTATTACCTCTGAAGTTATCAGAGTTATTATTATCTCTGCAGTTATTATTGTCTCTATTGTAATTGTTATCATGATTCGAATTCCAGTTTCCACGATTACTCTCATGTCCACATTGATGCGAACATCTATTTGTTTGGTTTTGAGGTCTTCGGCAGGAATAACCTCTATTACCATATCCTCTTTTGAAATGCCTATAATTATTAGGGTGATAGTAACGAGTACTATCAGGTTGTCTCCAATTCTTCGAAGAAGAATCACCATGAAATTGATTTCCATGATTTTGACAGAAATTACCGCTGCCCTTTCTATCAAAATTTTGTTGGGATCTACGAGCAAAGTTTTGACCATACGGTGCTGCCGAAGCAACTGGTAAACCTTCTTTCACCTTAGAGTTACCCATGGTTATGTGTGGGTGCGCAGTTACATATTGGCAACAGAAATCTTCCATTTCTTTTATTGTTTTAGGTTTACGTTCATGAAGGAAAGCAAGGAAAGACTCATTGACAGACGACATGACTTTGTCTCTAAGTATTAAGTCCATAAGTCCTTCATAAGTTTTTTCCGTCTTAGATAGTTCAACCCATCGTGAGAAAGTAATGCGTATTCTTGCTATAAACTCGGAGAATTCAACTCCAGTTTCAGGCAACATGTTTTTAAATTGTAGACGATAGCCGTCTTCGTTAAGCTGGTATTTCTTTAACAAAGCGGCCCTGACAACCTCATAATTGTTCTTGTCAGGTTCATCCACCATATTTAATATACTTAGAGCTTTACCTGTCAGTATCCCTGATAACTGATAAACATATTTTGCTTTGTCTATGTTATGAGCTGTACATGCTTGTTCAAATCTGTCCAGATAGAACATTATGTCATCACTGGAAGGACTAAATGTTGGTAACTTAATCTTAAAAGTATCATTATTAGCCTTATTCGAAGATGAACCCTTGTTTGCATCATTAGCATTACTCATGCTCGTCAATTTCAACTTCTCCAACTCTAAAGCTAAGAGTTTTTCTTCATGTTCCATTTTTGCTTTCCTCTCATCAGCCTCTCTTTGTAACTTCCTTTCTTCAGCTTGAGCCTGCATTTCTAGTCTTTTATTCTCAGCTTCTTTTTTCAAGTCTTTTATTTTCAGCTTCTTTTTCAAGTCTTTTATTTTCAGCCTCTTTTTCAAGTCTTTTATTTTCAGCTTCTAGTTGTAGCTGGAGTTTTCTCTCCTCAGCTTCTGATTCCCTTTTTAGTTTTTCCATTTCCATTTGGAATTTTCTTTCATCTGCCTGCATCTGCAGTCTCAGATTCTCAGAATCTATCTTTTTCTGCTCAGCTTCTGCTTTCTGTCTTTTTTCCTCAGACTTCAGCGCTTTGTTATATAGAGCAGTAGCATACTCTTCCAACTTATCATCAGTCTTACCCAGGGATTTACCCTGTTCAATAAAGTACTCAAGTGTAGACATGTTGTCTAACATATGAGTCCAAAACCTGAAATAATTAACTAATTTATTTCAAACCTAAGTGTAACAAGTCTTAATTAAGCACTTGTATATTCACATCGCATTATATTATCCCAATCTCTGTGGGAAAACAAGTCTCCAATCAAAGAACTTGTATATGAAATATCAACACTCAATTCTTTATCATAAGTGCACTTCTCATTCAATAGTGCACGACACTATTCATCATTCATTTATCATCAGTGTAGTAGTAACAGTGCATTAGCATAGCCCATTAACTAATTACTATAACTGTAAACAATGACTATGTAAACACAAGCAGAATGTAAACATTGAAAATGTAAACAATGTAAACAATGTAAACAATAACAATGTAAACAATAACAAAGATCAGCAACAATACAAAAACGTTCGCAGAAATCAACTAAAAATAAAGCAGAAATTAATGAAATATCACAAAAAATGTGACGATATCTGCGATAGAATTAAACAAAATACATGACACCACAGTGTATAAACAAAAATGTTGTATAAAACTAAACTATAGTAAAGATGAGGCTAACAAATACAAACAAATCAAAACAAAACTAAAGAATGCGAAATAATAACGAAAACAATATTAATACATGTCATCACAACTAACATAAATAGCAACAGAAGTCGCTTAGCAAATTCCAGTATCGGAAATTTGCACACCCTACAGAACACTCTCAATAGAAAACCTCTGCTATGTGGTATGATCTATAGGAGTCGCCACCCAGCCAGACCCGCTGAAATATAAACATATAAATATACAAATAACATATAAACATATAACATATAACAATAGAATGAGATGATACACAGAAGACTCAGCAGAAGTATAAGGGCACAGTTTACGTACAAACAGGCCACTTAACTTATAGGCTTCCAATCGTAGAACAGCAGAAAAAACGGATGTCAATCAACGTCCTAAAGAGCGAAGCTCCAACGATGATGGCACATCTGAACTGCTTCCACTGCTAACACGATGGTACTAGAGCTTCTGAAATACTGTATGTTGAGTTGTTTCGGCACTTGACCCTCTTATCCAAAAGTAAGTTGATGGAAATCGGTACTTGGCCTTCTTCAGAAAACAACCCGTTTCAACCGGCACTTGACCTTCACAAAAAACGACAGCACTGGAACCTTGACAGCAGCAACTTGCTTGACTTGCGTAAAAGATAACAGCAGTCCGAGTTATCCGGCAACATGTAACAACGCCGGGTACTGTCAAATTTCTGTTTCAGTCAAAAATTGCAATTTTGACATTTACCGGACAACGCCGAGTACTTTGAAAATTTTGAAGATGTTGACTGTCTTGAAGAATGTTAATTTCTTGAAGGATGCTGATGAATTCTTGTTGAAAATGAAGTGGGTAAGGGACCCCGTGTTTGCTGGTACCAGATCAAACCAGCTTATGGCCACCAAATGATGCGTGATGCCATATGATGATGGATGGTATCCGCATGTCTGGTTTTGTGTAGTGTGTAGATGATGTACAGTCAAACAATGATCATACAAAAACAGGGCAATCCATACAAGGACGTCAGTTAACTCACGACGTATAAAGTCAATGATGCTTGTAACAGCTAGACGTTTTTCTGTATCATTTATTGTGGACGCCACAGTGACAAAATGTATACGCGAATATGTAGGTACATCAGACAGTCATTATCACAGCAACAATGTCAGTATAGCAATGGACGGTAGACAGCATCATAATAAAGGTGCTTCACAGGCATGTCAATACATTATAAGGCTGTAATGTAGTCGGGAAAATTCTCCATCCCTTTCTATCTTAGCCAGAAGATAACCAGATGTATGAGATCAGTTCACTCTCCTTAATCTGACTTCAGCAAGACAGACACGTCTGCCGAAGTATAAATAATGTCCTCAAAAATATCCTCTAGATAACAAAGGTTTCCAAACCTAGTTCCTGTAACAAAGTAGCAAGTAATGGTCCTTGGGACATGCATCAACCGATGCAGTACAATACAGCGACATGTGAGCTGGGAAAACATCTCGTGACGACGCCTTTCGAAGACAGGCTATGAATCAAAAATCGCTCACGACCAAAAATCGATAGAGTTAATGAAAAGTTAATTTACCTTGCCTTCAGGAAATACACAGAAATATTACGCCTCCCGGCATGTGGAAATACACTAGAGGTATTATCTCGAATAAACGAAATATCCATTAAGAGGACTTCACATTCCTGACAGAACAAAAAAAATAGCGGAGATCCCCTCTCAGCGAGGCATCTTCCTAGCTATTCAAAATCGCTCACTGACTGGTGGGCGGAAATCGATCGACCAAGAAGCAAGACCAGTCATGCGCAGTCCAGCGCAAAATGACCACAGCTCAGAACTTAAGACGCAAGGACCTTTACTACGAACCAGCGTAAGAATGATTACCTTAAAAGGATAACCCAACAGGTTGCCAACCGTTTTCTGAGAAAACGGCCTAGCATAGCAAACTTAACTGCATTCAATACCAACGCGAGGAAACAACTGCTTACCGAGAAAAGTGACTATAAATTTCAAGCAGTTGTTGCCCTTGCGTTACAAAATATATATTGTAATAAAACGATGTTGCGAGAATTTCTCACGCAACAATATATATTTTTTTCACACAAATATATATATATATACAGAACATACCAGAATGTTTTGTCCAGCATATAATAGAAAAATACAGGAGTCTATGGATGTTAAAACAGTCATGGAGTTAAGTTCAATAATGCATTTTGAGATAAACCATGCATTAATTTATAACAGCTTTCTGAACATACATTTTCAGTGGACAAGTACGCAGAACAAACATCAGAGCAGGGTAGAGTACAATGAAGAAAAGAAAATAAGCAGCTCACCAATGTTATGTCTTATAATAGGGGCATACTGAAGGGAACCAGGAGGCTCAACTGTAGACAACTGTAACAAGGATACAGGAACTGGCATCTGGAACATAAAGCAAATATGTGAGCTCAATATCTGAAGTCAGGCTACTAATTTAACATCATCTTCACTAACAAATTTCACCAGCTGTATATTATCACCATTTTTAGTTCTCATTGTGCCAAGTGGTATATGATTTGAGATGAAAATATATACTTCTAACTCTTCTACACCCCCCCCCCCCCCCCCCCCCCAAAATAAAAAAATTAATAATATTTTTAAAGCATAGCCTTCAAATCCCCCTGAGGGTACCCTCTTTCTATTGGAGTGGAGAACTGTGTTTCCATCTGATATGATAGTTTTCCTTGCCCTGCTCACCTACTTTCAATGATACCCACCGCTGACCTACTTTCAATGATACCCACCACTCACCTACTTTCAATGATACCCATGATACCCGCGTCCCCGTTTTCCATTACAATAATTATCTGAACTTGTTTAACTAGAGCGGCTGAGCTTGTCGCTCTTTTGCAGCCAGCGCCAACCTGAAGAAGTTACATTTGCTCTGTAGTTGCTGGGTGGTGCTGTATAGAGTAATTTGTGATAGTTCAGGATCCTAGCAATAGCTTCCTCCTTTCTGTGATGAGTCATAGGCATGCTAGTAATAGGACATGTTGTAATGCCTTATATGAACGAGTACAGTTAGTTATCAGGCTCATCTGAGTGGTTTAATTTATTTAGGTGCTCATTGAATCTCATGAGTCTACTTTTAATTGGAAAACTGTGCCCTGCTGTGCTTCTTTGAACTTCTTGATGCTATTGTTTCTGTCTGGTTTATCTGTTTTTTTTTCTGTGGCTTAGCTGACATTCTGTAACTTACTGAGACCGATTTATGAGCTCCAGTCCTATTTCCTAGTGTTTTATCCAGGCTCAGCCTGTTTATAAGGGAGCTTCACTTACTGTGCTAGGCTAGCTGGGGAAGGGGGAAACTTGCTGAGCATTCCCCAGCATCCAAGGAGGCTCTCCACAGGTGAAGGACCAAAAAAGCGCTCTTGTTTTGGGCTCTCCTGAGAAATGGCCACATCTTGCGCACAGGATTCTCAGACACCCCCCCCCCCAACTGAGAGTTCCTCTGTTATGTAGTAGACCAGGCAGAGGCTGAGGAAAAGCCATGACTCAACTGATTTCCTCATACTTAGTGAACAATGCTGGATTCTCTACATGATGCACCTGCACCATAGTGGAAATTTTAATGTTAGGTCATTCTGGAGGGCTACTTGATCTCTGAGCATTGGCTGGGCAACATGAGAATCCCAAGATTACCTGTTTCTGGGGATGCACAGCATGGATGTATAAGAGTCTCATTATTTCCCTTGAATTCTACTATTTCAGTCGTCTTTCCCATCTAACAAACTATTTGTCAGCAAGAACGTTGATGACTGTACTGCATGATAGAAGACAGTTCACTGGGACTAGTCTTTCTTTTTATTTGCACTCAATCCTTTATCATTTCAATCTGTAGTCTCAGGTTGCCCAAATCTTAGTAAGGATAAGCAGGTCTAGATGTAGGTTTTATTTTAATGGTGTAAGGCTAATGACCTTAAGTACCTCTAACTACCTCACAAAATTATGCATTTTATACATCAGGAAACAGGTCCTATTCTTTTCACCAATGCACTACTGATAAAGTGCTGGAAACAATACTCAAGTGAAACATTCATAATGTTAATGTATATATACAGGGTGGTGCTTTTTTATATATATATTCATAAATACAGGGTGGTGCAACTCCAGAAGGAAAGCAAAAGCAAGGATGGCCAAAAGCCACTTGGCAGAGAACAGTGGAGGAGGAGATGCTAAGCATGAACCAGAGCTGGAGCGCCACATGAAGGATGGCTGTTGACAGAGCAAAGTGGAGGCGGTTTGTTGCTGCCCTACAAGATGCTACTAGGCGTGATGGTCACTGATTGCTTTGTCAGTCAGTGACCAAGGACCAAAGAAGAAGAAGACAGTGTGGTGCAAGAGTTAATAACATATATTTTTGATTTATTATCATTTTTATTTAACTATTACTTTATTAACATGTAGATATAAAAATTAATGTGTACTTATTCTATTTTGTAAATATTAACTACTTTGTAATAACAAACAAATAAATGTAAAGAAACTTTATACCTACTTTTGCACCACCCTGTACATGCCTTGTTTTCTAAACATCACATGGAGTCGAAACATAGTGAAATGTCTTGTGAATAAGATGTTTAAAGTTACAAAAATAATGATAGTTAAGGCATGTTAAAACAAAATTGTGTATTGGCATTTCTTCAAGTGCAATTTTCTTACCTTTTCCTGCATTTATTTTCATTATCTTTGTTTTCTCCCTGTGTATTTTCTTACCAGCTTACTGTGACATCTCATCTAGCTACTGAAATGTATTACTGCTGTTTACATCTCACAAATTATAAATTAAAATTGTCACTTATGGGCAGTACGATTAATTAACTAAATAACAGCACAAAGCAACCACACAAAAAAATAAATAACATTAAAAACAAAAACAATAACAAAAAGACCATATAATCAAGCATAATTAGATTAGAACTGCTCCTAAGAATTCAAATACTGTATAAAATCAAAACCTTTGCACGTAAATGAAATGTACAAACACTGGTATCCTTTACCTGGTGCAGTAATCCTGGTCCTCTTCTTCTACTGCTTCCTCCTCCACCACCTGATCCTCCTCCATGTTCCAGAACACGTTTGCTGATGTCTCTACATGTGGTCCAACCTTCTGCATTAGAGCCTAGAACTGCTTGTCTTCCCTGAATAATCACTTTGTTCCCATCAAAGCCAAACAGAAAGTCATCATTCTGAGCATGGTTCTGAAGTTTTATCAACTCATGGTCCAAAGCACTCTTGAGTTGCTCTTCTGAGGATGTTAGGTTAAGAAAATCAAGCCAAAATTTGTATGAATTTCGCATTCAGTACTAACAGACAAAATGATGAAAAAGGCTGCATAACAAGATTATTCAAAACAGGTGTCCACTCAATAAATTTCAATCAATTAGTGATATATGAGGTCACAGAATTATGAATAAAACCCAGTTTCATAAAATGCTTCATAAGTTTATTAAAAAAATTACAAAAAAGAAAGAAAAAAGAAAACAGCTTTTTCATACATAAATATTTATAATCAGCAATGAAGATATGGTTGAAGTAATAAGGCCTGCCTCGATTATGTTCACACAAAGTTCACCCTGCCTCTCTCAATTTTATTGACACAAAGTTCATCTAATGCCTGCCTTGATTATATTGACACAAAGTTCATCCAAGGCCTGTTTCGAATATAATGACACAAAGTTCATCTAATGCCTGCCTCAATTATACTGACACAAAGTTCATCTAATGCCTGCCTCAATTATATTGACACAAAGTTCATCTAATGCCTGCCTTGATTATATTGACACAAAGGTCATCTAAGGCCTGCCTTGATTATATTGACACAAAGTTCACCTAAGGCCTGCCTCAATTACATGGGAGCCGCGCTAGCGTAGTGGTTACAACACCGCTCTGGCGACCGGGTGATACAGGATCAAACCCGGGCGACGGCATTTGAGGATTTTTCGTCGACCGGGATTTGGACTGGATTAACTCGAGACCTGGCGAGGACATTTGAAGGAGTGTCGTCGACCAGGGGCTGGCGGCTCCTGAGCCGACCCAGCTGCAATGGGTACCTCTGAAATCGGCGAGTATTTGCCTGAATGGCGAGGGACACCTGTCTCTGTACAAGAAATAAAGGGATACTCACGTAAAATCAATGTCAGGTTAGACATAAATAATAACCTGAGATTTTGCCGAGAGTATTAGCGGGCGTACGAAAAAAAAAAAAAAAAATTACATGGGCACTAATTTCACCCTGCCTGCCTCGATTATATTGACACAATGTTCACCTAATGCCTGCCTTGATTACATTGCCACAAAGTTCACCTTAGGCTGCCTTGATTACATTGCCACAAAGTTCATGTAAGGCCTGCTTTGATTATACTGACACAAAGTTCACCTAAGGTATGTCTCAATTACATGGGCACAAAGTTCACCAAGTGATTGCCTTGATTATATTTACATAAAGTTCATCTAAGGCCTGCCTTGATTATATTCACACAAAGTTTGTCTAATGGCTGCCTTGATTATACTGACAGAAAGTTCATCAAAGGCCTTTCTCATTTATATTGGCACAAAGTTCATCTATTGCTAGTCTTGATTATATTGACATAAAAGTTCATCTACGGCCTTCCTGGATTATATTGACACAAAGTTCAATTAAGGCATGCTGTGACTACATTGGCACAAAGTTCATCTAAGGCCTACCTCGATTACACTGACACAAGGTTCACCAAAGGCCTGCCTCGATTATATTAACACATGATTCAATATAATGAAAGTCTGTGAGACTACGGTTGCTGTACAGAATATTTCATGAACTAATTTGTTTAGGCCGTATGCTATCATTTGTGTCCTCTAGAGTTCCTCAGGCATGTAGTACAAGGCGACTAATATTAACTTCTGCATGAAGCTGGCTGGCAACATCATCATGTAAAACAAATTGCTACAGAAACCACCATGCAAGAGCCTGTAAATGCTTCATATGGGGGGTGGGGGGAAGGGGGGGGGGAGTTCCAGTGGTGGCTCCATACTCCATAAGGAGCAAAGAGGAAATTGATGATAAATTAATATTATTGTATTTCACCTCGCCGTCAAAAATTTGGCAGATTTCTATAATGGATTTCAGTTAAAACAAAAAAGGCGGAAAAAATGGAAACACTTTTTTGCCGTTCCCATGTCAGAAATGTAGAAATAACAAAATGTCCATATATGAAGAAATAATATAATATGTATTAGAACAAATAAATAAAACAATTAAATTATGTAACTTGTAGATATAAAATATTAGACAATCTCTGAAGGACCGAGGACTAGAATGGAACCAGGCCGGAGGAAGACAGCTGATAGGATAGTATGGCGCTCTCTCTTCCAAAATACACCTCACGGTAGAAGAGGAACGACTAAGTAAGTAGATATAAAATAGTAATAAAATGTTTAATACTGTACTAAATATAAAACATGACAGGTCATTAATTCAGACACATAAGAAGGCATGGAACACATACAAACCTGTATTAGATTCTGTTGATATGAGTAGTGGTATATCGGCCCTCAGTCTAAATCTAGTTACAGCCTTCAAGGGTATGTCATGAATGATGTGTGCCTTGGCAATGCCATCCTCGCTGAGAATGAAGCAGGAATATTTTGAATGTTTACTCGATGCCGGATCTGACCAAAGACACAAAACAATGATTTGTGTGAGGCCCAGTTGTTCCTGAAAAGATACAGGAATTTTGACATACAGAAAATCTTAATACATTTCAACCTAAATACAGGCTGTGTATCTTTATCTTTAAAAAAAAAAAAAAAAAACAGAATGATGTTTATTTTCCAGATATTGACAAACAAAGCTTTCCAAGCAACAAATAAGAAAACATAAAAGCAGCAAATAAGAAAACATAAACAGAGATGCACTGAACACAGACAGCAAAAACCAGCTCCTGGATAGCTCAATAGTCTACGCTGGAATGTGCATGGAAAGAGAAATAGGAACAAGGAATATAAAAGAGTAAAAGTGAAGGATGGATATAGCCAGACAGAGATGATGACAGTTCCAAAGTGATAAAATGAATGGAAGCATCAACACTCACTTTCGCACTAAAGGGAGCAAATGTCACTTTCTGACTGAATCAAGTCCTGAAAATCTAAACTAGGGCTCCTTAACCTGTGGTTCACCCATGAATGGATTCTAGGGAGTCCGAGTACATAACCTAAATGTCTAATTGTGCATTTATATACATTTTTCCTAAGGAGTGCGTAGCCTTCACTGGACTATCAAAGGGGTTCATGGTTAAAAAAAGGTTAAGAAGCCTTGACCTTTAAGGTTTAGAAATCACTGCTGCTTTTAATTTTCTAATTCTAATGATCTCTAAATAAAATAGCTGTCATGAAAAGTGCTGCTTACAATGATGTGATACTAGCAGGATAACAAAAATGGAGTAAGATGTGGCTGTTAGAAAGGACTGATAATATAATGTAGCTAACCAGCCAAGGGGTATAGTTCCCAAATGCCTCTTCAAAGTCTCTGTCAATGCCAGCCTCCTCATCTTCTTCAAATGACTTGATGGACTGAGAGGAAAGCAGCAGGATTACACCCACAACTTTTCGACCTAAAATCACAAGCAACATTTTCAAAGAATTTTTAAACAGGACAAACACAAATGCTGTATTATCTCAACTGATTATTCAAGCATTTAAATATAATTAACAAAGTGATTTAACATCACAATTAAGTCTTCAGGTCTTCGGGATATTAAAGGATTGTTATCACACTGAAGATAATTTAGACTTCTAAGAAGTTGTGGGAAAAAAATGATGAAAGTCAGATAAATTGATAAAAAGCTTGGTATATTTTAATTTGGTGTGTCTGGAATTAGTGACTCTGCTCTAAAGTAAGGGAAGGCAAAGACAGCGAGGAAGGGAACTGGTCACCCCATTTCATAAAGCTGGACCTAGTAAAGTAATGAAGAGATGGACAGAACATTCTGATGAACTTCTCCATAGACCAGCTCCACAAAATCCCCAGATATCCAGACAGCAGAAGAGCTAAAAGTTAATTGTGAAAGACCAAAAACAATGGTGAAAGTATTTGCTATGAGACATAGAATTAGAAAACTCCAAGTAATTTAAGTTACTGTAGATTTTCAGTATGAAATTACCACATGTAAATTAAATGTACACTTTGAAAATCTGTGCCACTTGTGAACTGTATTTGCTCAAAGCAAGCAACTTGAAATTGCTAAATATTATCAAAATGAATGCTGTCTATTTGATTTACCTTTTTTCACAACATTTTCAACTCTTCAGTGACTCTATAGCAGCACATTACACTTATATAAAAATAAAAATAATGTCCCTTCAATAATTCAGCACATATTTTCAGACTGTGTTCACTGAGAAGTATCAATGTTAAATAAAGAAGGGCTGTTGGAAAACTGATAACAGAAACAAAATTGGTACTGGAGACAGTTTTACTAATGAACAACATGAGATGTTTTGGGTTAACCCTTCATCAGCCACGGTCCTAAATGAGAAATCTAGAACGTTTATGAGACAAAGGACACAGCATGTACGTGGGAAGAAAAATTAACAAATGAAAAATACTAAACAGAGAAATGTAAATGCATTGAAACTCACAACAGCAAATAATATCAAATAAACTACAAGACAAGTATTTTCTTTCTTCTTTAGTAATTTTAGATGTTAACTCTTTCAGTCCCAAGCAAAAAAGTGGGTTTGGCCCAAACAAAAATGGCCACCCCAGTGTGTTTTTATTGTTGTTGTTTGGAAATAATTTTTTAAAATGTTCATATGCATAAATAACTTTGTTGTTGTATATGAAACTGAAGGTAAATGGATGTACTTTACTCTAGTGCTACAAGTATAAAAGCATTCATTGAAAAATTATTAGTTATCCAAGGTAAAATGGAGGCTGAAAGAATAAGCCGGTGAAAAATTAGAGCAAAAGTATTCAATCAAATTCTTCAAGAATTTTCCCTAGGAGAATATCCAAGGGTAAAGTTTCAAAATGTCACAAACAGAAGTATTCTAACAAAGTACAATCAGTTTTTAGTCAATAAACACTCAGGAAATTGTTAACTTCACAGATTACAACAACAGGTCACATGGTTGTAAAAAGAGGAAATTATATATTCTTAACCTTGCTGAGCTGCTCCTCTTCTCAAAATGATGTGTAATCCATAGGAAATCACATAAGGTCACTCACAAATATATTTACACTAGGCCTATGTATAAACATTACTTTATCGTGACATATTATATGAACTTACTACAGTCTGATTACATGCTCCTGTATCCATAACTTCATTATCAACATCAGATCTTCCATCATCATCCTCGGTTTCCGAGGACTCAATATCAGGCTCCTGCTTCACTATCATGTGAATAAATACTACAATCTGAATTATTATCACTATCTAGAATTTCTTCAAATAACTTTCTAGCTTGCTCTGAAGTTAATTCAGAAGTCTACTAGAAGCAGTGGGTGTGGCCATTTGATCTTATAAAATATGTGCTTAAAAAATCTTATAATTAATATCAAACCACAAAAACACGTTCTCTCTTAAACACACGAGGTATTTACTAGAAAGGTCTTCCTGTCGGAAATGACGTTTTGGGTTGTTAAAAATTGTAAAACAGCTCTAGAAAGGAGCAAAAGATACAAAATACGATATAATGTTGATCGGGTCAAACAGGTCGATCCGGAAAACTGATATAACGTTGAACGAACGAACGAACTTTATTTTCAAAGGGTTGAGAATTGGGCACGCAGGCCCGTCTAACATTCTGCCCTTCCTTTCGCTCACCTTTCATACTGAATTCATTTATTCTCATATGCATGTTACATATCAATTTCAAGAAATTCAACGTAAAGTAAAATAATAATATAGCACACTCATATTAACATTAATTACTTATAAGCATGACATAACATATGTTGAAAAGTACAAACATCATCATTAGAACCTACAGTTGATGTTATAAGAAAAGATAATCCGATTAGGGGGGCATGTAATCAGAATTCAGAAAGTATTCAAAAAGTCTATGATTGTATGAATAGGGACTGAGGTCGTTTCTTAGGTTATGTGGAAGACAATTCCAAAGATGAGCAGCAGAGTACGCTAAGCTTTTCTTGAATAAGTCAAGCCTAGGCTTGGGCACTTGCAATCTGTTAAAGCGTAGACTGCATCTTTCATTGTAATTGAACACTGGCCACAGATATGCTGGAGCATTGTGTGACAGGATTTTGTGAACAAATTTAGCTTTGTTAAATTGATTGGGACTTAAAGAGTTAAGTGATGTTTTTCCCACGTCTGCAGTGTCCTTTATCATCTCTCACTGCCCTTCTGCATTTTATTATCAATGTTTCCTGTTTGCGACTGTGGCAGATGCAGGATTCTCCCACAACATCTCAAGTTTCTGGTGTATTCTTCATTAGTAAAACTAACTACGATACCATTTTTTTAAATTTGTGTGACTTTCTTGTGTCATGGCTGCAGCTGAAGTAAATAATAACACCATCTGAACCAGTTTTCCAGCAAACTCAAAACTACTCTAAACTTGAGATTTAAACTTCAGTTAGATCACACACTCACATACATATATACCCACATAGATCACATACATAGATAATGCATACCTCCTGGAAAATGACTGAGGCATTCATCTACCTCTTCCTTCAACTCATTAGCATCTGTAAATTTACTTTGCCACACTCCAAGGACAACACGGGGCTCGGTACTTCTAAAATCAAGATCACCAACAAGGAAACCTTTCACGCCCTGACCGCTCCATGTAGCTGAGGTAATGGCCTTGGCAATAAAAACATTTGTAAAGTACATAAACATGAGTCATTAAATGTGGTACACAATTTTGAAAAGGAGGATGTTATTTAAAAAGATTATCATATGTACAGATAAAAGCAACAATCAACAAGTAAAGGAACAAGTTTTAGGGATCCACTGTTATTGTGCACTAAAAAAAATTTTTAAAAAAAGATAGAAATTAAATTTTCCATAAATTATACAGCACAGAATAAACATGCATGTCCAGCTTTCATTAATCTGGTGATACTTATTCATGATAAATGAAACTTTAAAACCCTTATTTTAGTGGAGTTATGCCCACTTATTTTACATTTTAGTTAGTATATAAAATCGGCAGGGTCAATGCCGGTCAAAAATTGAAAAATTAAAATGTAACGAGAAAAGGAGCTGCATGCAAAGTTTCACCTCTCTAAGGTGAATGGAAGATAAAGATTTAGAGAATCGAAGATTTGAAACGCAACAAATATACAAAGCTCAAATGATCTTAAATAAAGTGTTTAAAAAACAGCCTCAAAGAAAATGGCACACCCAGAGCCAGATATAAGAGAAGACTACTTCTTCCAAAGGAGTGATCAGGTAATGGTTTTCAGGTTGAGAACTGACCACTGCAGACTCAAATATCATCCATTCAACAAATTAAAAATCAGGCAGACATGACATATATGTCCATGTGGGGAAGACAAGAAACAGTAGAACAACCTCTAAGAATGTCAGCTCTATGACAGGAGCAAAGAACAAACAGTATGGCCTTCACCAACCCCTTTGATGGAACAACTGTAAGGCAATGAGAGAAGCCTGAGATAGATTGCTAACTTTATGAGAGAGACAGTTATTTGAATATGAGAATAAAAGAAGGAGGAGAAGAAGAATTTTCAAAGATTCTCATCTCTAGAAAACAAAAACAGCCCCACAGACTATTTGTACTCGTGTTAAGATAGCCCAACAGGTATTCATACAAACTGTATTTGCACAAATGTGTACTGATAGACTCGACCTGCTTTAATTAAAAAAAAGGTAAAGGTAGTCCCATAGCAGATACTGCTGTAGGGGAGTGAAGTGTTAGAGACTTCACCATACTTGGTGCAGAGGTGGGAGTGACCAGTTCCCTTCTTCGCTGCCTTTTTCTTCCCTGGCTCAAAGTCAGGTACCCATTTACAGCTGGGCAGACTGGAGCATGTCGGAACTGTGATTTGAACCCGGCACCTTTGCCGCAAGAGACCAGCGCTCTAACCACTCTGTCAACCGGATGCTCTGCTTTAATAAAGCATATATAAATATGAAAAGTTCAGAAAGTTAAAATATATGTACTCCATAGACGTTTATCATGCAACGGGCTGATCACCCGTTTGCAAGTCACTTTGATTACGGAAACAACAGCAAATGGGCTGATTTGTCGTTGCCCTAAAGACGCCACTAGGCGTGATGGGAAACAACGGCAGAGAAAACCTGTCTGCTGTTGCCCTAAGACGCCACTAGGCGTAATGGCCACTGACTGCTTTGACGGTTGGTGGCTAAGGACGGAAGAAGAAGAAGAAGAAGAGAGACGTTTATGGATAGCCCTGCCTGGCTTTGATATAGAATACATGCGTACAGATAGCTCTGCTGGCCATCCTCTCTTCCTGAGTAAAGTACTTTTTCCCCTGTTGCTGTTTTTACTCTTCATGCATCAGTCTCACTTATTCCTAGTATATGTAGTCTGTACTTTTTCATTCCCATTATAATGTTTCAGTTTCCTTGTCTCGTTCATTGTTCTTACATTCTAAAATCCAATTCTGGTTTTGTGTTTAGCGGTCAGGATGTCCGTTTTCATGTCAGTGGCTTCCTTTCGGCTTTCACCACAGGCAGTCATTTGAGCCTCAGGCTCCAGAAGTCCATCCAGCAGCAAAGCTTGTTCATTTATTGCTGTTTCCGTCACGTCTGTGATTCTTTTTACACAGACAGGGGTGTCGTCCCTGTGCTAAACCCCCAACCTGGATGACCAGGGTACCAGTTTTTGTCTGACCATTACCCATGCAGATAGGTCCAGCTTTGTAGAACCTGCCAGGAGTAAAAGTCCCACTGATATAGCTCTGAGGATTGTCAGGGTACACAAGCTGAAATACTGCTACAAGGTATAGATACCACTGATGGCAGTATTTGTGTTCAGTTCACCATTAATTAAACCGCCTACTGTATTCAATAAACCTTTAAATTCATGTATTTCACAAACACCTTTGAGTGGCGTGCAATAATAGCCTTTATGCCTTGTCCATTAATGTATCATCTAGCGAATTAATGTTGTATTATGTGTTCCTTCATCTATTTTGGGCCCACCCTTCATATTGCATAAATGTATGTAAACACTTCTGCAGTGTCATTTATCACTGCATCAATTTTGCATTTAGATCACTGTCAAGATTTTCGAAAAAAGAAACAGTAATCAAATTTTTTTTTTGTCTACAGATATCGGCCAATAAAAAACCAAAAGTCGCCCAAAATGTGTTCGAAAATCGCCCAAAAGCTGACCAAAAAAACTTTAAATTTCAGGAACTTTTTGGTTTTCTGATTCTGGGATACGGATATGTAGTAACAGTAACTAGAACATTAAGAAAGACTTACTAAAGCTAGTATCACCAAACAAAAGCTAGCAGAAGAGTTCAAATTCTGCAGCAGTATGTTCACAGTACTCTACAACTATCCTACTTCAGAGAAAAACATTTCCATCGAAAATATCCTACACTTAACACATTAACTACCGAATTGAAAAACACACTGTGGCCGAATTAAATTTTTTCCCCATTTTCATCCTGTAGGTGTTTGCACAAAGTAAGCTGTAGTTTTCATAATTGATTACAGATTTTTATGAATTACACGTCATTTTAAAGATAAATGAATGTACTATTACAATAAGCACCATTTGTAACTCTAATAGAGGTTGTTGCTATTTCACGGCCCTCCGATGGCCGAGGACGTGCAATATTTTCCCAATTATAACTGCTTGCGCCCCATCTCTATCAATCAATGTGCACACCGTTTTCACTCTTGTCCTCGTCGCTAGATCTATCAGTCAATTGTTGAAACAAGTTTCTAGCCTATTCAGCCGTTAGACGAGATGTACAAGCATTTTTTGTGATCCTATCACTAGTTGACACGGTAAACAGTTTTACACGATTTGGTAACTAACCCAAAACGCTGAAAAATATGAACATAATATCAATTTTCCAGTGTTCTACAAACCATGCTTTGGGAATTTGTTTTCCGGTGGCAACTTAAAATCTCGAACCAGATCAGAAAGTGTTTCAGTACATGTTTCATTTGTTTTATTACTAAATGTAGATCGATGCTCTGAGCGGCTCGCGGTCCAAATGATAGGATTTCAAAAGCCTTGCGGTAGTTAACATGTTAATGACAGTCAACTCTTTCTTTCCAACTTTCACAGAACAAGTAAGCCTGGCAGACACCTGGAAACTTTAATTACCTAAAATTCACAGCAATATACCATATTTGTACTGTTAGTGATCCTCCAATCTTAACAAATGATGAAACACAAATAAAACTAAACACAAGATCTTTTAAGACAAAACTCACTGCAAACTGAACTGATATTACTTGCTGTGCTATTAAAGTCCCTTGGTTTGTTTTTTTAAAAACACTTCAAAGTACGATACTCTCAGTTATAAATAGTGTGGGATGAAAAGGAATTCATGCTGCTTTAGCCTGAAATTCAAGGTTATAAATCTAACAGAGATTATGAAGCACCTCCTCATGCTACATCCTGGAAACAGGCAACCTTTGAGTTGCATGGCCAAAGCTTCAGGGATCGACTAGCCACACCAGAATGGCTCCTCATCACAATTCCCTCTGTGGTGAAACATGTTAAGAACCCAAAACTCCCGCTGGCATAGCTCAAGACAGGAGTATGACAGGGATGCCCCTTATCAACAACTTTATTTTTGACAGTCATAGACTGGATGATGTGCCAGACAACAGAGGGCAGTCCAAGAGGAATTAGATGGACAACGTTTTCTACACTGGAAGACCAGGAATATGCAGATGATACTGCACTACTCACACATTCACATCAACACATCCAAGAAAAAACCAGCCAGCAGGTGGGTCTGAACATCAATCTGATGAAGACAGAGGTCATGACACTCAATGTGAGCAATCCTGAGCCAATAACAATTAGGAACCAGAAGCTAGAACAGACAAGCACATTTAAATACTTAGGATGCATAGTAACACCAGACGGCAGAACAAGTGAGGACATCAACAACAGAATGAATAAAGTGAGAACAGCCTTTGCTAGTCTCAACACCATCTGGAAGTCTTCCCAGTACAGCACAAACACCAAATTAAGGTTATATGAGAGGTGTGTACTTTCTGTGCTTCTCTATGGTGCGGAATGCTGGAGAGTAACAGAGAAGGAAATGTCGAAACTGTCCTCTTTCCACACAATGTGCTTAAGGGCCGAATACCATCACCAACCAAGAACTACTTATTCGGAGTAACCAAGAGAACATGCACACCATCATAGCTGGCAGACGCTGGAGTTGGGTTGGCCACGTCCTCAGAAGAGACCCTGACGCCATTACAATAACAGCTATGCTATGGACACCTGAAGGAAAATGAAAGAGAGGCTGACCAAAAACAACTTGGCAGAGATGCAAAGAATGAACCAGAGTTGGGGCACTGTACGAAGGATGGCCGCCGACCGAACAAAGTGGAAACAATTTGTTGCTGCCTCACAAGACGCCACTAGGTGTGACGGCCACTGACTGCTTTGAGAGTCTGCGGCTAAGGACCGAAGAAAGAAGAAGAGGGGAACTGTGAGGAGTTACTGTGATTTGATTTGCAACAGGCCCCATGTCTCTTCTCCATACATTATTTACGTTTTTTCTAGGAGGGATTACATGTAATCCACCCCAGGTTTCTTCTCCTTGTAGTATTTTCCGTTTTTTTTTCAGAAGGAGGGGATTACGGTGGGATTTTTATCTTATTCGTTTTTTTTCCTTCTCTGTGAATAATAATGGTGTTTGGTCTTTTTCTGTAGATAATTAATTACGTTTTCAAGAGGGACAGTAGGTTTTAGATTCTAGACTCGCACCAGTTTTCTTTCCCATGAAGAAATTGCGTTCATGTAGGAATTTCTAGTGTAACATAGGGGCGGGGCATTTTATTTCTGTAGCAGTGAGTGCGTCCGTAATTATTAGGAGGGGTAATTCTAAGACGGGGAAAAGTTCACGAAAACCCACTTCTACGCATGCAAAAGTTGGGGGTGGGTGTGATTTAAGCGTGTAGCTCAGTAAGTAATGGTATTACTCCGGTTACTCTTACATTCTAAATTTTGCTTAACCACGGGCTATTTTTAGATTTTGCGGCATGATGATTGGATTAGAGAGTGACCCGATAAAGAAAGAAGCCACGCAATGACTCACGTTTGGCATGGGTCGGCCTCAATTTCTGTAATAAATACGCGTGTCTAATAATGCAGAACTCTCTCTGATTAAAAAAAAAACTTCATGCCGTGAAAATCAACGCCTGTATTTAATATACATAGTTGTCTGCTCTACGGAGAAATTTGACTTGGGTAAATATAAAGTTAATTAAGCTAAGATAGTCTGTAAGATTTCAGAAAATTGTAGTATAGGTTTCTTCAGGAAGTTTTAATTATATTTCGTAACAGAAGTGCCATCTTATCGAAATAATAATATTGTAAGGGGGCTTTAATTCTTTCTATGATAGAAAGAGAAATCTTTAGGAGTGTGTAAAGATTTGAGATATTAAAAGTGTCACAATCATGAGGTACGATGCATGTAACTTCACTGTGATTTTTAAGGATTTGGAGCGGGTGTACGTGAGTGCTAGTTGTGTATTTTCTAGCGGGGCTAATTTGATAACGTAGTGGCAGGAACAGGGGAGATAGGGGTGTATGTATGTTCTGAGATAGGATTTCAGTTCCTTAAGAGATATATCTATATATAACTTTATAGGAATCGGGTGTAAATAATATTACCGGCATGGGGATGAAGATTTCCCAATATTTGATTTATAACGTTAACAGAGTAAATATGCTAGGTATTTGTGTGAGTTATTTAAGTGTTATTTAAGTGTGTGTAGATTACCTGCGGGCTATTTTGGGTAACGCTGTTGAATAAGAGAGAGTGTATTTAACAGTTCTGATAGAGCATAGAGAATTGTGTATTTACTACGTGTGGGTAAATCATACATTTTGAAGTCAGCAGTTACGGGTCTAGATGGGATTTAATTAGTCCTTTAATAGAGATATATATTTATAGTGGTGAAATTCATGGAGATGGGAGGTTATTCTCTCTAGAGAGTCTAGTTTATTTTGGTTTAGCGAGGACTCACCTCGATCACTGTTAAATAAGTAGGGCCAGGAATTTTATCGGCGATAGGTTTCGTTCAGTGGTTGAAATGTTATGACGGCTGACTGGGCAGCCGGCATGTAATAAATTAAGTCAGCTGAGTCTGCAGATAGGGGTTTTCCGATAGGACAGTATTTGAGGGCAAGTAGGGGTAGTCATATTTACGTATCGCGATACGATGATAGAGAAGGGGAGAGGTGTTCAATTATGGGAGTTAAGTGTTAAAGAGATGTAAATGTGATGTGTGGTATATCTGTTGTTATTGTTTGTTCCACAGCAAATATTTTCACAGCTGGCAGCTAGGGTGATACCAAACATGTGTATTGTTGTTGGATTTCGTTAGGATTGATGTTGGTATTCTTGATGTGTACTGTCACTGGATACTGACTGGTATATCGTGCTGTAATATGGTTTATCGCGAATGTGTGACATGGAAGTTCGTCAAGGTGGACATCTGTGTAGCAGTGCAGACTTGGATCACAATACGTAACATACAAGAGTGTATGTGGCATTCATCACATTGCAAGGTGTAGATGTGGAGTTGATGGAAGCATATGTTGTACGTGTTACAGATATGGAGTCAAAATATAGGTGAACAGCTGTGTACGTTTTCATCATTTATTCTAGTCACAGCAACAGGACGTAGACAACTCCGTATAAGCATGACACAGGAACATGGCGGATATGAAAACAGTTCACTACAATGGCATGTACATAAGTTCCAATAATTATATGATTATCAAAGTGTTGCAGATTCCAATATATCTCTCAGTCCACAACTAGCAGAAAAACCCCGTATTACACAACGGGTAAATACTGTATAAATATTCAACAGTTTCATTCTGACTCATCTTAAGTCTTCTTAAGTCGACCTCCCAAATATGGCGGCGACGAAATTAGCATAGTCCATCCCTCTAATCGGACGCATCGAAGATAGGCTGTCCTTTCGAAGATAGGCTGTCCTTTCGAAGATAGTCTCATACAACTCCCTTGTACATCAGGCGAGTTTTCATTTTCAAAGTTATCATAGCAATAACTAATAACCCATCTGTTCTTCCACTCCAGATAGTTATATATATTAGGCCTCTATCAAACAGTAAGCACTGTGGATTCCTCTTCTGTAGACATAAGTGTCTAAGTTCAAAAATATACCGCTAATCATGCGGGTTGTAGGATAATCTCTATACTCCTGGGTTTCTGTGCGTACATCAAAAAACAGTCTTAGATGGCTCCAACGAGCGTAACAAGAAGAATACTCTGCCTTTCAACCATTTGTGAGCTCTTGTCACCGGTTGACCCAAAATGCGTTCAGCTTACTCTGTGAACAAAAGAAGTGTGAAAGTCTCGTCTTTTACCTTGGAACGAATTCCTAACACAACTTCATAACAACTGTCGTCTTCCTGACGAACAGAAATAACACAGGGGACTTTAAATACAGTGGAAGAGTTTCCATCCCCAAGAGGCAATGCAGAGAAGTAATCAGACATTCCGTCTGACAGACCCAGTTCAACAAAAACGGCCTCCCGCCAGAAATCTTCTACACACTCTAGTTTGGACATGCGCAGTTCGCATCCCCTCTGACCTATCCAGTCAGCTGGTATAACCTTTTAAGGAGGAGTAACTACATATTTACTTTCCCTCAAAGCAAAAGATGAGTATTCGCCCTTAGATTATGGTTCCAACGAAAAATACATTAGACCCAAAATATTTTCAAACATAACAAGCATACAGACAGACTACATTATCAGTTATGAAAAACTGCATGTAACAGTCTTACCACACCTCCCGGGAAAAAAAAAATGAAACATTTTTTTTTTTAAATACATCTAGGAGCAACATACAACAGGCTCACAATGCATGAATAATGCGCAGATGAAAGTATCAAAAACAAATATAACGCCAAATGTGAGGCTAAGTCGACTCATGGAGCGACCGGTGAGAATATATCTCATAATCTCAGAGAAAGCGTTTCTCTAAGTATAAATGTTTCCAGGGAGGTGTCACCAATGTATTCTATAATGTTGGCAATGACACAATGCATACAAAAATTTCATCCAATAAATTCATATTAGGTATCTTAAGTTCATGATTAACAAAGAAGAAAAATCATCAAAACAGCGGTGAATATACATCAATGAACCGCTAAGTAGTGATACAATCACTATATTACAAATTACAAATGTGTACCTATTTTGATATAGACAGAAACTATTATAGACTTAGACGTATTAGGAAATCCAAGACATAAAAGTTAGGTGGAATCATGTGGGCATCTAGACAAAATGTCTGCCATCACATTATCTGATCCACGTATAGCTCGAACCGAGAAATGAAAAGTTTGAAGAGCAATTGCATATCGAGTAGACCTCGAGCTCTTCAAATTCTTACTCTGTATAGCCGTAAGAGCTTTCTGGTCGGTTTCTACTATGAAATGTGCGCCTAGAAGGAATCTTTGTAGTTTCAGAATTGACCAGACCATAGCCAACAGTTCACGGTCTAAAACCGAGTAATTCCTTTCTGCAGCATTAAGTTTTCTGGAGATATACATTACAGGATGCAGAGTTCCAGAGTACTCTTGCATTAGTGCCGCTCCAATCCAAGTGGATGAGGCATCACTACGTAGAACAAATGTCTTATCTTTAGTAGGTAACACTAAAATAGGTGGTGTTGAAAACATAGTTTTTATCTTATCCAGTGAGGATTGGCATTCCTGAGACCAGTGAACCATATTAGGAGACCCTTTCTTTAGTAGTGTAGAAAGAGGTGCCATGATAGAGGATAGATTCGGAATGAATCGTCCATAAAATTGTATAAGACCTAAGAGACTTCGCACTTGCTTTTTAGTCTTAGGAATAGAGATGTTAAGTATCTTAGTGATATTATGGTCCTCTGTCTTTAGGAAACCATGACCAACTCGATGGCCTAGAAAAGAAATTTCGCTAAAACCAATGCAGGCTTTAGAGGGTTTCGCTGTCAGGTTATGCTTGCGTAAAGTAGACAGTAATTCAACTAACTCCGAATAGTGATCTTCCCAAGTATCGCTGAAAAGACAGATGTCATCTAGGTATGCAATGACATCTGACCGATAAGATAGGATTCGACGCATCATGCGTACGAATGTAGCAGGGGCGTTCATAAGGCCGAAAGGCATGAAATTCCATTGAAAAAGGCCTCTAGGTGTAGAAAAAGCAGTAAAAGGTTTGGCGCGTTCAGATAAAGGAACTTGCCAATATCCTTTAGACAAATCAAGTTTAGTGAAAAAATGAGATTTAGAAAGCCTAGTAAGTAGCTCTTCTAGTAAAGGCATAGGTTCAGCATCGAACTTCGTAACTTGATTCAATTTGCGATAGTCAACGCAAAGACGTATGTTACTGTCTTTTTTTCGAACAATAACCATCGGTGAAGAATATGCAGAAGTGGATGGTTCAATTATTTTTTAATCTATCATCTCATCCAACTCCTTCTCAACCTGTGCTTGAAAATGTATAGGGATAGGATAAGGTCTGACTCTAATAGGAGTATGGTCAGTTAGAACAATGTCATGTTCAATGACATGAGTTTGTCCAGGGATGTCAGTGAGGACATCCTGAAATGTTTGTAACATAACCAAAACTTGTCGCTGTTCTCCTAGAGATAAATCAGGAGAAACAGTAACATTTTTCCATGATTCACTAGAATGAAGTGGAATCATCGGAAGCGGAAGATTAACATCCGAAAAACTTGTTTCCTCATCCTGTATTAAGGACAGTGATGAGTAATGACCATGTTGGACTGGAGAATCGTCCGTTGCCTGGAAAATAGGCTGTAAATAATCAGGACGTTCATGGAATTCCGTAAGCATGTTGATGTGGAAGGTTTTATGCTTCCCGTCAATATCGACACTATAGTCAACATCTGAAATTTTTGATATTATATCGTACGGACCTTTCCAAGAAATAAGAAATCTCTTTTCCCTACAAGGTAGCAAAACAAATGCTTTGTCACCAGGACAAAGTTGTCGTAAGGTTCTTTTCTTATTGGCAAATTGCCTTGCCTTCTGTTTAGCAAATTCAGAAGAAGAAGTTGCTAATTTGCATGCTTCGATAATCTTTTGTCTCAGCGCGATGACATATTCGTAAAAGGATTTTGTGTCATCGGTAATATTATCAGCGGTTATGAGATCATGAAGCAAAGACATAGGGCCGCGCGGTCGCGCGCCAAAGACAAGTTCAAAAGGAGAAAATCATGTATGTTCATTGGGGACCTCTCTGTAAGCGAAGAGGGCTGCAGGTAAAACCCTGTCCCAATCTTGAGGATGATCCTCAGTTATTTTCCCTAATAAGTTAGGCGTTCGACCATCCCATTAGACATTGGATGATAGATACTACTCAAAGATCTCTCTATCTGCAGAGTAGACATCACTTGAGACATGGTATCCGATATTAGTTGGGTGCCATGATCTGATAATATTTCTCCGGGGAATCCCAGATGAGAAAATATTAGCCAAAGAGCGTCTGCAACATCGGCAGTGGAAATGCTCTTCAGAGGTATAGCCTCTGGCCAACGTGTGCACATGTCCACACACGTTAAGATAAACTGATGTCCTCTGGCAGATTTGATCTTAAACAGACCAATAATGTCTATTGCCATTTTCTGAAACGGCCGAATAGGAATGTCTGCAGCCTGAATAGGTGCAGCATGGCGTGGACCTTTGGATTTGACCTCTTGACATACTTTACAAGATCGACAATAAATCCGTATGTCCTTGTTTACAAATGGCCAAAAGAAAGCCGCAAGAACTCTTGACTTCGTACGGGAAAAACCCATATGTCCAGCACATTGAGAGTCGTGAGTGTGCTGCAAAATTTTAACTCTCAAATTCTTGGGCACAAGAATCTGAGAATGACTTGACTTAGTGGAGTCTTGAACCATACATACAAGTACGCCATTCTTCATTGTAATCCAAGATTTACGATTTGTATTTTTATTTGGATCACCTTTAGTTGCAAGAGTGAAGAATTTCTTTAGAGTCGGATCATCTTCTTGCTGTTTTATAAATGAGTCACGAGAAATTACCAAAGGATCATCTTGGTTATGCACTTCATTATCTTCAGTAGATGAAGTTTGAGGCATATTAAGAGCTTGAGCTCTAGTGACTACAGCATTAGCAGTTTGCAAATTTTGTTTTTCCCAAACGGAAATTTGTTGCGGAGTGCATTCTTTGACTCCGTGAATACGACCGATTATAAGATCAGCGATCGGGTTCGGCAGAAGACATGCGTGTACATCTCCTGTAAAGAAAGGAGTAGCAATCCTAATGATAGCAGTAGAATATTTCTCTAAGGTGCCGCCAAATGTTACACATTTGACTACTTTTCATGTGGCACGAGAAGGATCTACGAGTGACTGCCTAACACCAATTGTGGTGCATCCAGAATCAAAAAGAACTGAGACTGGATTGTCATTTACTAAACCTTTGTGTAAGACAAGAGAACCTCTTCCATCATGCGCGACTGATGCGGGAAGAGGATGGCCACAACTTAAAGTGGACACCATAGTTGGTTCAAATAATGTTTTGCATTGGGGGCACTGAGATGCTCTCCCAAAATCAAAAGCGGAACATGCCATATTATTAGCGTCATTATTATCTTTAGTCTGTTTATAGGCTTCATGTGACTCTTGCTGTGCAGAGTTTGCCTGATAATGTGATTTATGTTTTTTGTATTGTGATCTACCTCGATTATTATTGCCTCTATAATCATTACTGTATCCTCTATTGTAACACCTATTTGGGTTTGAGTCATAGTTCTCATGGTTACCATTATCATGTACATTATAATGAGTATCTCTATAATTATGATCTTGTTGTCTCCATGACGGATAACTTGGATAGTTTCTATAATGACTTCCTCTGCGGAAATTCCTATAATTGTGACCACCCCTGAATCGAGGGCTGTCGGCTCATCTCCAGTTCTTCGCAGAAGAACCCTGAAATGATTGGTTACCTTGGTTTTGATAACTATTATGGTAACCCTTTTTAACAAACCTGTTTTGTGGTCCCTGAAATTTGTGTGAGTAATTAGGGTTGTATCCTTAAAGGCGATCTTTGTCCTCCCCAGGCTGTATGTGGTCCCGGTCGCCGGGTCCTCCCAGCACAGTGGAGGCAGAAATAAGTGCTGTGCCTGTACCAGATTGTCCTTTTTCGCTGACCTTCGGTCCCGAATGAAATTTTGGCTGGACGGACGTCTGGCTGGCATGGTGAAATGGTTTTATAGCGGCAAACATAGAGTACACACGAGGGCAAGTTCGGGGCACAGCGGACTGATCATCCGCTTGCTTGTCAATGATCAAAGAAACAACAATTAATAATCTGTTGTACCAATAAACGCCGTTAGGTGTAACGGAACAATGGATAATTTCTTGTTGCCCTGTGACGCCGCAAGGTGTGATGGCCGGAGACTGCTTTGTCATTCAGTCAATGGCCAAGGGAGAATGATGATGAATTAGGGTTGTATGGTGTTGCAGAAGCAACTGGCATACTTTCCTTAACCTTAGCATTGCTAAAAGCTACGTCCGGATGTGCAGTGACGTATTGGGTACAATATTCTTCCATTTCTTTTAGTGTCTTGGGTTTACGCTCATGTAGGAATTCAAGGAATGGTTTATTTACACTTGACATAATCTTGTCACTGAGCAACAAGTCCATTAGGGCTTCATATGTCTTTTCTGTTTTGGACAATTCAGTCCAACGATTAAATGTAAGACGTGTCCTTGCAATGAATTCTGAGAATTCTACCCCTGATTCAGGTACCATTTTCTTAAACAAAAGACGGTAACCTTCCTCTGTCAATTGATATTTTTTTAACAAGGCTGCTCTGATAACATCATAATTATTCTGGTCAGCCTCTTCTACCAAGCTTAAACTAGTCAGAGTGTCACCTTTCAGTATCTCTGATAACTGATTAGCATATTGTGATCTATCCACATTATGATTTCGACAAGAACGTTCAAATCTATCTAGCCAAACTGTTATATCGTCACTGGATGGATTAAATGCTGGTAGCTTGATCTTGTAAATAAAAGGTTTAACATTACCACCAGATGACTGATTAACATTACCCATGTTTGTCAATTTCAATTTTTCTAACTCAAATGCTAAAAGTTTTTCCTGGTGTTCATGTTCCATCTTTGTTTTTCTCTCGTCAGCTTCTATTTCTAGTCTTTTTTGTTCCATCTTTATTTTCCTCTCCTCGGCTTCTAATCTTTTATTTTCAGCTTCTATTTCTAGTCTTTTTTGTTCAGCTTCTTTGTCTAATCTCTTTTGTTCAGCCTCAGCTTCTCTGTCTAATCTTTTTTGTTCAGCCTCAGCTTCTCTTTCTAATCTTTTTTCCTCAGCTTCTCTGTCTAATCTTTTTTCCTCAGCTTTTTGTTTTTTCTCTTCCTCCTTCTGTGCTTTGGCATAATGAGAAAGTGCAAACTCTTTTAACTCCTCAGGAGTCATCTCAAGGGCTCTCCCTTGCTCAATAAAGTAGTCTAAAGTTGCCATAATATTTAATAATATGTGGCTATTATCCCTGAAAGAACAAATTAATTTATTTCAACCAAACAGGAGCAAGTTTTTAACAAAAACTTGTATAATCAGCTCCCTTAATTTCAATGTCTTTTGAAGACAAGTCTTTTGTAAGAACTTGTATGGTTATTCTATGATAACAATATCATCAGACATTTATATCATAAATTCAATCAAAATGTCAATAGTGTATGTCTAAGTATGTGTACCAATAGCAAGCAAAACAATAACAATATTACGAAGACAAATATTCAAAACACTACAATAACTTTCGCAGAAGTCAACTAAAAACTAAACTGAAGGAAATCTCACAAAGGATGTGATGATAACTGTGAAAATGTAAACAAAACAACTGACGTCACAGTGTATAAACATAAATGTGTATAGAACTGAATGACAGGAAAGAGTAGACCTACAAATACAAACAAATTTAATCAAAACTAAAGAATAGAAAATGTTACAAAAACAACAAAGAAAAAACACACCTCGTCACAAGTAACACAAATAGCAACAAATTGTCGCTAGCAGATTTTCAATTAAGAAAACCGCACCTACAGAACACTAATACAAGACCTCTATCACGTGGTATATCTTATATTAGTCACACACCCAACCTCCCATGAAACATAAACTAATTTAATATACAAACAAATAACATGTAACATAAATACATAAATACATATATTGCATGATTGAAGAGTGTTGTAAATAAGGCTTAGTTATGTACCACTTTTTGAATAATTATATTGTTCAATAGTCATTCCTACATCAAGAACTGCGGCGATGGTAAGATCGGTACTTGTCCTTCAAAACAGTAGTAACAACGATCATGAAACTTTGCCTTCTAAATAGCAGTTTTGACAATAACGGAACTTGATTTTCTCAACTGTAAGAATCCGAGGCAACTTCAAATTGACATGCAAAGCTGGGTACTTTGCAAATTGATGAAGATCATGTCTTTGTAGAAAATCAGAGTCTCACCTTGTAGACCCACTTATTTGATCACCACTGATACCAAACCTGTGTATTGTTGTTGGATTTCGTTATGGATTGATGTTGGTATACTTGATGTGTACTGTCACTGGATACTGACTGGTATATCGTGCTGTAATATGGTTTATCGCGAATGTGTAACATGGAAGTTCATCAAGGTGGACATCTGTGTAGCAGTGCAGACTTGGATCACAATACGTAACATACAAGAGTGTATGTGGCATTCATCACATTGCAAGGTGTAGATGTGGAGTTGATGGAAGCATATGTTGTACGTGTTACAGATATGGAGTCAAAATATAGGTGAACAGCTGTGTACGTTTTCATCATTTATTCTAGTCACAGCAACAGGACGTAGACAACTCCGTATAAGCATGACACAGGAACATGGCGGATATGAAAACAGTTCACTACAATGGCATGTACATAAGTTCCAATAATTATATGATTATCAAAGTGTTGCAGATTCCAATATATCTCTCAGTCCACAACTAGCAGAAAAACCCCGTATTACACAACGGGTAAATACTGTATAAATATTCAACAGTTTCATTCTGACTCATCTTAAGTCTTCTTAAGTCGACCTCCCAAATATGGCGGCGACGAAATTAGCATAGTCCATCCCTCTAATCGGACGCATCGAAGATAGGCTGTCCTTTCGAAGATAGGCTGTCCTTTCGAAGATAGTCTCATACAACTCCCTTGTACATCAGGCGAGTTTTCATTTTCAAAGTTATCATAGCAATAACTAATAACCCATCTGTTCTTCCACTCCAGATAGTTATATATATTAGGCCTCTATCAAACAGTAAGCACTGTGGATTCCTCTTCTGTAGACATAAGTGTCTAAGTTAAAAAATATACCGCTAATCATGCGGGTTGTAGGATAATCTCTATACTCCTGGGTTTCTGTGCGTACATCAAAAAACAGTCTTAGATGGCTCCAACGAGCGTAACAAGAAGAATACTCTGCCTTTCAACCATTTGTGAGCTCTTGTCACCGGTTGACCCAAAATGTGTTCAGCTTACTCTGTGAACAAAAGAAGTGTGAAAGTCTCGTCTTTTACCTTGGAACGAATTCCTAACACAACTTCATGACAACTGTCGTCTTCCTGACGAACAGAAATAACACAGGGGACTTTAAATACAGTGGAAGAGTTTCCATCCCCAAGAGGCAATGCAGAGAAGTAATCAGACATTCCGTCTGACAGACCCAGTTCAACAAAAACAGCCTCCCGCCGGAAATCTTCTACACACTCTAGTTTGGACATGCGCAGTTCACATCCCCTCTGACCTATCCAGTCAGCTGGTATAACCTTTTAAGGAGGAGTAACTACATATTTACTTTCCCTCAAAGCAAAAGATGAGTATTCGCCCTTAGATTATGGTTCCAACGAAAAATACATTAGACCCAAAATATTTTCAAACGTAACAAGCATACAGACAGACTACATTATCAGTTATGAAAAACTGCACATAACATAGGGGCGGCAGTTTTGTCCTACAGCTTGCCAGAAGTCGTCGGCCTTCTCAGGAGAAGAAGAGTCGAGGCAGAGCCAGAAGAGAAAGAGGAGTGGTGACGTGGTGGTTACCAGCGCAAATTCTGTTTTCCACCCGAGAGAGAAAGAACAGGTCGCTGGAAGCGAAGCCTTCTCCAGAAGGAACGGATTTCTTAACAAATCCTGAGCGCTACGCTCGTATACGCACACAC
This sequence comes from Oreohelix idahoensis, assembly GCA_024509875.1. NCBI lineage: Eukaryota > Metazoa > Mollusca > Gastropoda > Stylommatophora > Oreohelicidae > Oreohelix > Oreohelix idahoensis. The sequence goes on from JAMPIV010018750.1 coordinate 673,751, forward strand.
TGAACCTAGGCACAGGGCCTAGAGGTGTCGTGAAATTCGGTCATAATAAAACCGACGGCCCTAAACCCAAAGAGGGGTAACCGGGCATACGAATTAAGATCGGTCATTTTTGTGAAGCAGAGATAGTCCAAGTCACGTATCCAGTCTACCAACCCAGTCATCAGCTACAACAGTCGGTTAGAGGAAAAAGGGTCACAATACCTCTTAACTGCACTAGATAGAGAGAGAAGGAGAGTAGTGGAGGAGTCTCTCAGTAGAAACCAGGAGTGTCATACAGACACTGAACATAGATAGAATTCAGCAATTCGTCGGTTAGTTTGTGTAGGAGGTGATAAAAAGTTCTTTCGGGGAACATAGTGTTAGCTAGTGAAGGGTAATTTGCCTAAAGCGGAGAAGCTGTGTAGACTCTTCATTTTAGTGACGTCTGCAGACAGACAGTAGGATTTAGATTGTGGTTACATAATATCAGGGGATTTAGAGTAAGGTGGATCTGGTGTTAGAGATCCCACTTAACAGGTTGTTGTATTTCTTACCTTTCCTCCTTACAGGTGGAGGGGAGGGTGACATTGTGGGGTTACCTTATGTAATCACTGTAATTGATTGTTATGTTCTTTCCAGGTGTGCTAACTCGCACTCTATTTGATTTTTGTATGTTATCTGAATTTTTGTTGTGTAAATAAAACTATTTAAACTTTAGTCTGGATCAGTCACTTACTTTAAACTATACGTTACCTATATGTTGTCTGTATAGTGGTGCCTGTGGTATTTAGTCAAACCTTATCCCATCTTGGTAGTTAGAGGTGTTGAGGTTCTTCTTCTTCCATCCTTAGCCATCAACCGGCAAAGCAGTATGTGGCCAGTACGCCTAGTGGCGTCTTAGGGCAACAACAAATTGATCAATCTATCGCTGTTTCCACCACGCCTAGTGGCGTCTTTGTGGAACAAAAACAGACCAAACAATCTATCATTGTTTCCGTAATCACATTGGTTGGCAAGCAGGTGATCAGCCCACTGTGCGAAGTTTTTACGGGATGGGGTAAACAGCCCCATGCCCATACCCTCCTTAGTCGCTTTTTACGACATGCGTGGTAGGGTGCAGTGTTACTATTCTTTGCTCCCCTTTCGGGCCCCGGTAACACACGGGTGAGGTGTTGAGGTTATAGCAACACAATACATCACAAGTGGCAAGGGAGAGTCAATCTAGGTTCTCGCCCCTTGATGCCAATAGCCTTATCTTCCACAGCCACTGTCATTTTCATCTAAAATCTATCTTCTTAGACTTTCTTCCCACTAGTGATATGTAGGCAGCCTCTAGTCTTAAATCAATTTCTTGACAGGAACTGGGAAGTGAAAATGTGTAGGACATGATGATTCCTTGGGAAAGCCCAGAATCAGAGCACAGAATTGCAGTCTTGCATATCTGGAGAGGCCCTTTATAGTTCCTGGGGAGGGGGGGGGGGGGTCTCTGAAAAGACAAAGAAAGAGTAGGACTACTGCACTCACAAGCATGTCATTCAAGACGACTAATAAGAGGCTGTGCATGGAGGCTGGCAATCTCAGTATGTAAAACAAGTTGCCACGGAAACCACAGCTACACGTTCATAAGAGTGCTTGGTGCATACTTCCTGCAAGGAGACCAGCTGCAGTTGTATCTCTATGCTCCATTAGGAGAACAGATGAAAATGATGATATCTGGAGAACCCTCATGGATGTCGGGAAATACACAATATCCCCCCCCCCTCCCCTCCTCCTCAAGCATAAAAGCCAGATGTGAAGACCATTTAAATGCATGCCAGGCCAGAACAGAATGCCCAATAAAGGAACTGGAGCTCATGACTCCAACTTAACCAGTTTAAGAATGACAGAAAATCCTCAGACCTACAATGTAGATAACGTCAAGAATTACCACAGGATTTTTTATATTTGGACATGCGCCCTAATATTACCAATGGACCCTGCATCAAAAGTGAATGGATCGTTCCTTACCAAAACGAGGCAAAATTTTAATTTAAAAAAAAATGTCAAGAATTCTTCAACTTTGCATTACCTGCAAAGGAGTGACAAGCTCAGCAGTTCTAGTTAAATAACAACAACAAATAAGTGACTTGACTGCAAGAAACTACTAGATATTGAGCTTACTGCCCCTTTAATCTTCGCTGCAGTATAAACTATTTGTACTGCTAATAATTTTCACTCCTATAAATAAGACAGCATTTTTTTTTTTAAATAACACAAGAAAGTTAACAACCAAGTTGAAATGAAGAACAGAGGGATGTATGTCCCTTTTCACCCAAATGTCTATTGACCAGGTGGAAAATTTAGTCACTCACATTGATACAGCCTTAAATACGAACTCAGAGATGCAGTAATAATAGGAAAGTGTTAGGTTTAGGAATCCCAACCCTAACTTACTTACTTAGTCGTTCCCCTTCTACCGTGAGGTGTAGAGGTTTGGAAGAGAGAGCGCCAGACTATCCTATCGGATATCCTGGCCTGGTTCCATTCTAGTCCTCGGTCCTTCAAAGATTTTCTAATGTTGTCCTCCCAGCGGACTCTGGGTCGTCCTGGGGGTCTGGATCCCTGGCTCTTTGTTTCCCATGCTTGTCGTGGTAGCTGATCTTCTCCCATTCTGCAGACATGGCCAAACCATCTTAGTTGGCACTGTTCTACTGGGGTCTGTTTAGGCCTTGACGTATCGTCTGGTTGCAGACCATGTCTCTTCTTGTTACTTCAACCACCTTCCTCAGATACCTCATTTCTGAGGTTTGGATCTGGCTTTTGTGGGTTGTAGTCATTGCCCATGACTCGCATCCATATGTCAAGACTGGGACATAGGTGGAGCGGTATACAGCCATCGTCGTTTTCTTACCAACCTCTTTCTTGCTGAGGAATCCTCGATTTATGGCCTGAAAAAGTCTCCCAGCTGCTGCTTTTCGAGTGGCCAACTCTTCTTTGATGCCTCCCTTTCGGTCTATAACAGCTCCGAGATATTTAAAGTGGTCGACCTGCTACAGGACCTGTTCTCCCAGCTTAATCTGATGTCTTCTTTCTTCTCGTGATATCACCATGGATTTTGTTTTAGAGCTGCTTGTGACCATCCCTCTCTTCTCCAGCTCTTCCTTCCAGACTTGCAGGTTGGATTGGATATGTGCCTCTGATTTAGCAATCTGGGCAACATCATCAGCAAATGCCAGCTCTGAAATACATACCTGTCTCATCTTCCAGTAGCCCACTGAATACTTTCTTGTTCTCTCCTTTTATGCCTTGATAACATCGTCCATGAGGAGTATGAAAAGATAAGGTGACAGGATATCATCTTCTCTTACACCAGTGGTGGTCCTGAACTTTTCTGACTTATGGTTTGCTGTCCTCACATAATTTCTGCAAGACTTGTAGAAGCTCTGTATAGCGTGAATCAGAGGTGCTGGAATGTTCTTCCTTGCCAAACAGTCCCAAAGTTTGCTCCAGGGGACCCTGTCAAACGCCTTTTCCAGATCTATGAAACAAAGATGGATCTCACTCTTATACTCAAGGGCCTTTTCACTCAGCTGTCTGAGTGTGAAGATTAGGTCTTGAGTACTTCGGTTTGCTCGGAATCCGCACTGGATCTCTTCCAATTGTGGCTCAGCTAGGTGTCGGAGTCTCTGCTCTAGGATTCTAGAGTAGATTTTACCAGGGACACTGAGAAGGGATATGCCTCTGTGGTTTCCACATTGTCGATTGTCACCTTTTTTGAAAATTGGTGTTATGATGGCAATCTCCCAATCCTTTGGTATGGTCTTGTTGCACCACGCTGCCTGTAGGACCCTTAAGAGTAATAGGTCACCTGATGCTCCCATGTACTTAACCATTTCTGGTGTTATACCATCATGCCCTGCTGCTTTGCCCATCTTGATTTTCTCCAGTGCTGCCTTCAGTTCTTCCATCTTTATGTCATCTTCATCACCATTGGTTTCCTCTTCTGTGCTAGTGGTTATCATTTCTGATGCTTGACCTTGCTCACCATCAAGGAGTTCTGAGAAATATTCTTTCCATCTTTCCATTACTTCCTTCGGGGCAGTAAGCAATTTGCCTTGCTTGTCCTTTATAAATTTGAGAGGGCATTGTTTTTCCTTCCTTATGTTCTTTAGGGTCTTTTAGAACAATTTCTGGTTTTCTTGAGCATCTTTTTCTAGCTTTTCTCCAAATTCTTCCCAGGACTTCTGTTTTGCTGCTAGCACCTTGTTCTTTGCTTCTGTTCTAAGTATCACATATTCTCTATATTTCTCTATTTGTCCTGCTGTGTTTTTAGCTCCTAAGTATTGTTTCCATGCCATTTTCTTTTCTCTTTGACTTCCTCTGTCCACCAAGGTGTCCTCTTTCTCTTGTTCCCAAGGCGGACTTCATTACATGCTTCTGTAGCAGCTGTCTTTATGATGTCCTTGAATTTAAGCCAGAGGGTTTCCAAGTCATCAGGTTTAACTTCTGTGTTTCTCACTGCTGTAGCAATAAGCCCCTGATATCTGGTCTTAATTTCTGGCTCTCTCAGCTTGTAGGTCTTAATGCTCATTTCTCATGTTTGTTTACTTTGCTTCTTGCGTGATGTTGGGCAGTTCCTAGGCTGAGCAACTCTTTCAGTTGTTCTTTTGATTGTAAGCAGGTAATGATCACTTCCAATCTCTGGCCCCCTCCAGACTCTAGCATCCAGGACATATTTGAATGAGCTCCTCCTAACAATGGCATAGTCGATCACTGACTTCTCATTCTTTGATGGTTCACATCTAGTGTATGCATGTATGCGCTTATGGGGGAACTTTGTGTTTGTAATGATCAGATTCTGCTCACTGCAGAATCTAAGGAGTCACTTTTAATTGTCATTGAGAGTATCTTCTCCATATCTTCCGATAACTTCACCCCATCTAGCATGGTCATTTCCAACTCTGGCATTGAAATCTCCAAGCATGATAACTTCATCTAGGCAGTAGGAGCCGCGCTAGCGTAGTGGTTACAACACCGCTCTGGCGACCGGGTGATTCAGGATCAAACCCGGGCGACGGCATTTGAGGATTTTTCGTCGACCGGGATTTGGACTGGATTAACTCGAGACCTGGTGAGGACATTTGAAGGAGTGTCGTCGACCAGGGACTGGCGGCTCCTGAGCCGACCCAGCTCTAATGGGTACCTCCGAAAACGGCGAGTATCTGCCTGAATGGCGAGGGACACTTGTCTCTGTACAAGAAAATAGGATACTCATGTAAAAATCAATGTCAGGTTAGACATTAAAAATAACCTGAGATTTCGCCACGAGTTTTAGCGGGCGTACGAAAAAAAAAAAGAAAAAAAAAAATCTAGGCAGTCATCCACTATCCTTTGAAACAGCTCGAAGAATTCCTCCTTGACCTCTGCTCTCTCATCCTCATTTGGCCCATACACTATGACCAGGCTGACTATGGTTTCTCCTTCTTTTAGTTTTACAACCATAATGCACTCAGAGACAAAGTTCCATCCCTTGATACTATCTTTCTGGTTTTTGGCCACCATGCAACCCATGCCCCCTTTAGCTCTTTCAGATGTGGGTACACCACTGTAGAGCAGCGTGTTGCCATCGAGATCCATGACTCCTTGACCCTTTTTCTTTGTTTCCGTTATAGCCAGGATTTCTAATTTTGCTTTCCTCATCTCTTCCACCAGCTCCTCTTCTTTCCCATTTATACTTCTTGTGTTCCATGTTCCATATGTCGTAGTCTGTAGTCCATTCCAGTTCGTCGCCTTTAGAATCAGTCCGGTTTTCTCTCTTGTAGTTCGCGTAATCATGTTTTAAAGCAAACAGGTGATTGGCCTGTTGTGCCTTTGCATGGTGGAGGGGCTGCCTCCTTATGGCCTCCATGCAGGCAGCCCTCCTCCTTTTGCAGCCGGGCTTGGGACCGGCCTAGGCGAAGTTTCCAACCCTAACTCCAGCCCTAAACCTAACTCTAATCCCAACCCTAAAGACATAGACGACTTAACTTTCCACTGGATCAATAGACACTTTGTTGAAGTTGGACGTACACCCCACTATTGTTCATTTTAACCAAAAACCTAACTCAGCTCTAACTTTCAAGGTATTATACCATTTTTGCACTGTTATATCCACTCCAATAATGACAGAAACAAAACGAAACCTTAACAGAAAGATAGAAGACACATGTAAAGAAAGAATTTTCTCCAACTCAAGTGATATCGCCAGGTATGCTATCCAGGTCTCTACATTTGTTTGGGTTTTTTCTTTTCCATCACCCAGCTACTTTACTCTGCTATAACTGGTTGGAAAGCATGTAACAACTGGATGTTGCTGAGATAACACACATGCTTAGAACAAGAAGTATCAGAGCAAGCACACTGTTAACCATTTTGCTACTGAGAAAGGCAAATAATTCGTCAGGTAATGTAGGCCTATATGGAATGCACATACAAAATGCCCTGGTCATAATCAATTTAGGCCTATTATGTATGAATTGATACAACTTCCTAACTCCCAACAAGAGCAACAACAGAGGCTTAAGACACACAGGACCATATAAAATGGGTATATGGAGTGGCTGAAGTATATTATATGAGCTTAAAGAAGTTGCTCAACTATCATTCACACAAACTACTTGAATAATAAATATAGCCTAGCGATGAAGTCTTCTGTCATCAGTATGATTAGCCTACTGACGGCCGGCGATAGTCGAGTGGTGTCAACGAATTATTGGGTCGTTCAGCTTTTCATTTTAGTAAATGACTGTTTAATCAAGCAATCATTACTTTGTTTTCAACACAGATGCAACTATATCAGAAATTTGTATTAAATGAGACAGTTTTATCGGTTATATGGTACATACCTTAAGCACCCTATACGATATCGACACAGTAGCAGCCATGCTGTACTTAAAAATACAAATAAATGCAAGGAAACAAAGTTTCAAGCAAAATAGCTGCAAGTAAACAATGAAAAGAAATTATGTATAACAATTAAATAAATAAATATGTTCTATAATACGTTTAAAAAACTAAAGTACTGAAAAAACACTACCTTTTATTTTTTTTTAAATATTCTCGCCATGTTTTACCAAGTAAAACTTTTAGCTAATTCTTTCATGTAAGTGTACTACGAATAATTTTTTCGAAACGATAATCAAAAGTTTGTCTGTTCTAATTTGTTTTTGTTGTGTCACACCGTAACTAACGGTTTTGTACCCCTCCCCCCTGAATTTTATTTTTGTTTTGTTTTATCTCGTTTTTTATGTGTTTTTTTTTAACCAAACAAGCAAAATTTGTAAATAAATATTAGACAAACATAAAGGTATGTTTTCAGGCACTCGTAAGAAATAAAGAAGTAGAACACTAGACAACAGAAAAACAACAGACATGAGTGGCTTACCCAGGACTCGAACCCAGGACCTTTCGTGTGACAACCCCGCCTATCTATGCAAGCGAATAAGCCCAATTTTCAATGATTTGACAGTACTGACCGTTATTGGGAATTGAAAAAAAAGTATATATCCTAACTATAACCCATCAGAGGTTGAACGGGATATTTTTCCTCAGTATTAATAAAAAAAATAAAAAAAACATAACGGTTATGACGAGACTACTATTTTGGGTTTAAGGAAGGACACGCGCACACACACACACACACACACACACTTTTGGAAATTTTAATTTACTCTATTAATAATTGGACAAGAGATATAATGCCACGTTCGCATTTCGGCATTTGAACAGTGGCGTAACTACCACCCAGGTGGGCCGGGCACATCCTGTAGTAATATCTATGAAACAAACGCTAATTTCCATAGAATTGTACTCCCAAATGCTAATAAATAAAACAGCCCGTGTGTTATTGACTGATAGCTTCCTCTAGGCCAGTCGGGAATCCAATGTATGCTGTGGAAATGCTAGTTAATTATTTCGCTAGCAAAGCCACTAGATTTTATTACAGCGTGCTTGAAACTACGTCACATTTCAAGCCTAGCCTACAAAGCAAGAGAGTACGAATAAAAAAACGTGTAAAAGAATAAAGGACGCATACAGTGAGAGAGAGAAAATGCTACCCTTCGTCAAGCGTTTGGTTCTGCTTGGTGTCACGCGCCGAGCAGGCAATAGTGCTTGGCAAGATAGTAGCTTAGTTTCAAAATACGATAGAAGACCCCTTTTTTTCTCGACACGCGTTCTGGACATATATTCACACGGTTGGACTTGGCAGACGATACACACACACACACACACACACACACACTTGTGACGTAGCGTAGTGTTCGTTCTACATAAGCTAGTTTGAAAATAAAAGGAAACATTAAGGTTAACGTGAGATTTTTTGAATATGCCATACTGAATGGGGAGGGGGGGAATGAGTCAGAGTATCGGAAGGAGTCCTTATTTTGAATATTTGAGGTCAGTTTTATTTGAAAAGGAACGCTATTCACTAAACAGTCTCTGATTGGCTGTAGTATAATAGACAACCGGTTGTATAAAACCAATTAGTATTGAGTATAGGGGCCACTAGATGAAAAATTTCTTACACTAAAGACGTTGTTGTTATAGACAAGGCAAGAGTACTGTCTTGTTTGCTAATTCTGCACAAGCAGCGATCTGGATTTGTTACCATATATCGCAATATTCAACTATTTAGTGATTTTAATTCTCTGATGCGAGTTTCATCTACGAGTGAAAGTGAGCCCAGGTGATCTAACACCTGTCCTTAAGTTCTGCAGTGAGGCCTAACTACTGAGTGCCTACACAGTGATTTACCTATAGAAGCAGAATCGTGTCTTGGCAGTGGATGCTGGCGTTTTATACATACTTCAACCAGCCTGGTTCCAGAGACCTCAGATAAGACTTGTCTGGGAAATTGATATCACAAACAATCCACTCTCTCAGTTTTCACAAAAGATAGTGTATCAGACAGTGAGGAACAAAAACGTTCAATAAACTTGTACCATTTTCTAGGAGCAAGAAATACTTGACATTTTCCCAGCTTGAGACATATAAATAATTGTGGGATAACACCGACTCAATGACAGTTGTAAAATAATTGGTTGTAAATAATTTCATTATCATGTTGAGTTGATTATTCCTGTGTCAGAAGAATAACTAGATACAGGAAAATAAATTGAAAAAAAAATAAGTTACATTCCAAACTTTACCCAGTAACTTGTTTAATCATTGTTTATTAGTAATAGGTGTAGTTGTTGTCCTGTTCATACACTTCATCACATTGCATATACCCTAGACACTTGCTAGACAACATACACACACCAATACACTTCAGTAGGGGAAGATATATAATTGGGTGAGGTCGTGGTGGAAGCAGAAAGGTACCCTGTAAACTTATTTGTATTTAATAAACCTCAGGGACTTGCATAGCTGACCTCACACCAGATACCATTAATATAATATTTAAACCAATAATAACAACTAATTCACCACATTAATTGGGACGCTCTTCCGGGATTTAAAGGTTCTTAGTACCCTACATTAAGTGAGTCACTAGTCCCAGTATTTGTAAAATCTACTAGTAAAAATAATTTGAGAGTGGTTTGAGATATCATTGCCCTTTGTCTTGTGTTTAGAGTTGGTTAATTAGTTACGGTAGTGGATAGTATTTCATATTGTTAACTATAAAATGGCGGATATGGCTAAATACAGATCTGCTGCTGTGCAGACTGCAAAGGAAATGAATTTAGATGGGCAAGCACTGATTCAGTATGTGACATCAGAGTGCGATAAGTATATGGAAAGAGAAGATAAGAGATTAGCTGAGGAGAAGAGAATTATGTTAGAGGATGCTAGGGAGCTTAAGAAATTAGAGGCTGATAGGGAGGCTGAGATCAAGAGGCTGCAGTTGGAGGAGAAGAAGCTTGAGGCTGAGGCCAGGAAAGAAGAAAAGAGGTTGGAAGCTGCCAAGGAGGAGAAGAGATTACAGATGGAGGCTGAGAAAGAAGAGAAACGGTTACAAAGGGAACATGAGTTGCGACTAAGGGAGATGGAGTTACAAGGCCATGCTCCTGATAATGGAAGTAGCTCATCCACCTCCGACTTTGCTGCAAGCCAGCTCGCCTCAACCTCAGCCATGGGGTTCCAGTTGGACCCATTTGTAGAAAAAGATGATGATATTGAGTCATTTTTATCTAGATTTGAAAGGTTAGCTACTATGTATGGACTAGAGAAAGAGAGATGGAGTATGAAGGTATCTCAGGGGCTTAGGGGAACCTCTTATGAGGTCCTCGCCAAACTGAGCAAAAATGATCAAGATGACTACGACATCCTTAAGCAAGCTCTTCTAGTTAGATATGAGAAAAACAGTCTTCTTCTTCTTCTTCTTCTCGTTCGCTGTTGTTTAGAAATGTCTACACAAGAAGTCCGGTTTTCTGGATGTATGTTGCTGTGGTTGAAAGTTCTTCAAGACTCCCAAACAGCTTTGTGTGGATGTGCGTCTCTGTGGGCCAATGTTCAGTTCGCAATTGGCTAAGCATGTGGCAGTCTTGCAGGATGTGTTCGGCTGTCTGTGCTGCCTGTCCACACGTACATAGGGGTGATGGGACCAATCTCAGTCTGTATAAGTGACTGTTCAGTCTGTTGTGTCCTGTTCTCATACGGAACAGGATCACCTGTTTTGCTCGATCAAGATATTGATAGTTGTCTCTTTGTTGATCAATTTTCCTGATGGCCTTGATAAGGGTCTTCTTTTCCTGGAATGTGATTGTTTGTTCTTTTTGTTCCTGTGTTGCTCCCTCTTTTGCTAACATATCTGCTCTCTCATTTCCTGGTATGCCACAGTGTGATGGTATCCACTGTAGCACTACCCTTCTTTTGATATTTACTTCGCATAGGACTTTGTTTAATTCTGGCAGTTTATCACTGTTGAGGGCTTGCAGAACTGACATTGCATCGGTAAGGAATACAACCTGCTGACATTGGCTTATTGTGTTATTTATTATTCCTGCAGCAATGCTTATGGCCTGTACTTCAGCAGCATAGTTTGAACAGAATATTCCAGTAGGTGAACAGGTGGATTCATTTTCTTTGTCTGGATAGACCACATAAACTCCTGCGCCTCCGTTCTTCACTGCTCTGGTTGCAGATCCATCAGTATATACTTGGATCCATGCTTCTCTGGGGTATAGTTCTTCAATCATGTCACATGCTGCTATTTTCCTTTGGAGAGTATTTAGCTCTCCCATGGGGCAGGTGGTAGTTATGGAGGTCTTAATACTGAAATTTTGATGTTGTTCCCATGGGGTTGGGAGGAGTGTGGGAGTTATTTCCTTATTGATGTCTGGTAGTTCATCCTTGTATGTTCTAATTAGTTTTTTGGACCGATGCACAAAACTGCTTCTCTTCAACCTCCCACTGGCTAAATCTCCAAATCTAGTTTTCATTGGATGTGCGGGCATGTTCTTGTACTTTTCTGCTTGGATCAGGGTCTTAGTGTCTCGTCTGTATAATAAAGGTGGAATGCCTGTAATTTTTCCATTTCATTTATTGGTGTGGTCTTCATGGCACCCGTGATCAACCTAAGCGCTTGATTTTGTACTTTATCTAAGGCTTGTAGGTGTGATTTGGCTGCTGTAGACCATGCTGCTGATCCGTACTCTAATATAGGTCTTATTGCACCTGTATACACTTTCTTTAGTGTTGTTTCGTTAGCTCCCCAACTTGATCCAGCTATTTTCCTCAGTATGGAAAGTTTTCTTCTCGCTTTAGCCTCTGTTCTCTCGATGTGGTGCCTCCATGTCATTCTCTTATCTAATGTAATGCCCAAGTACACCGGTTCCTCATCTGTTTGGACATGTATATTTCCAAGTCGTATCTCTCCTGCTTTGTCTTTGTTGGAGAGCGTGAAAAGTGTTGTTGATGATTTTTCAGCGTTGATCTGCACCATCCATTTCTCTGCCCATGCTGCTATGTTGTCTGCTGCCCTTTGTATTCGCTTATTAGCGATAGTTAGATGTTCTTCTACACACCACACCACCAAGTCGTCAGCGTATAGGGCAGCTCTCACACCTTGTGGCAGATCGTGGATGAGGTCATTGATGAATACAAGGAACAGGGTGGGAGACAATACTGAGCCTTGAGGAACTCCATGTTTTAGGAGGATTTTCTTGCTGTTGTGACCTTCCATAGTGACTCTTGCTTTCCGATTGTGTAGGAACGACTGGATCCATTTTCTCATATTACCCTTGATTCCGTTCCTTTGCAGTTTTACTATTAACCCGTCTTTCCATACTTTGTCAAAAGCTTTTTGGAGATCTATCCATAGGGTAAAGACTTTTCTCTTTTCTTGGAAGGCATCTTCAACGATCTGTGACAGGTATGTGATTTGGTCTTCTGTGCTGCTGCACTCTCTAAACCCTGCTTGTTCTGGCACTAAAATTTTCTCGGATTCCAAGTACCATTTCAATCTTCTGTTGATCATCCTCTCCATTGTCTTACATACACAGCTTGTTAGGCTTATTGGTCTGTAGCTGGTGGCCTTCCTGTTGTCTTTTCCTTTCTTTATGATGGGACACATGAGCGCCTCTCTCCATATCTGTGGCACACTGCCTGTCATCCAACTGTAGTTGTATATTTGCAACAGTTTGCTCATTGCTGTATATCCTAGGTGTTTTAGCATTTCGTTGGTTATACCATCCGGGCCTGGTGATTTCCTGTCTTAAGTTTCCACACGGGTGTTTTTAACTCGTCCATATTGAAAGGTTTGGACATAACGTCCGGACTGTTTCCATTAGTTCTAGTGTGGATTATTTCTTGACGAATGTCTCGTTGTCTGCGTAAATTGACGGAGATGTTACTTTCATTTCTGTAGGATTCCGCAAATATGTCTGCTGCTTGTTTGCCGGTATATAGTTTCCCTGCATCGTCTAGTGTAATGGTTTGTCGTTGAGAATTGTTATCGTCATTCAATTGTTTAGTGAGTTTCCACAACTTTCTCCCTTCCTTTTCAAGGTTTAGTTTATATGTTTTTTCCCTCCAGCTTCTCCTCTGGGCTTCTAGCTTTCCTTTAATGAATTTTGCTTTTGCCTTTTGTAGCATGATATGGTTCTGTTGGGATGGTTGTACCTCTGCAGTGTGCCTTGCTTCATTCATATCTTCATGTAGGTATTGTAGTGTGTTGGACCAATATGGTACATAGTTCTTCCTCGCTCCTCTCGGTATTGTCTCCTTTGCTGCCTTGAGTACTCCATTATTAAAATCCCAGATGACTCTGTTAATGTCTCTGTCTAGTACCTTAATATCTTTTGTAAGCAGATTTGCTCTGTGTTGATAAATGGACCAATTTGCTTTTTTATAATTCCATCTTGGCTGACTTGGACTTGTATTAATTGTTCTATTAATTTTGATGAATACAGGACGATGATCACTTCCACCGAGTTGTTCTCCTATTTCCCTTTCCACTATCCCAGCCAAATCAGGTGTGCAGAATGCCAGGTCTGGAGTAGAGGTGCTATGCCATCTTCTGGAGTAAAAGGTTGGAGGATCATTAGGGTTGTTTAGAAGGGTTAGGTTATTGTCGTCTTGCCAGTTTTCTATCTCTTCGCCCCTTCTATCTAGCTGGTTGTATCCCCAGCTTTGGGAATGGCTGTTGAAGTCTCCCACCGCTATGAAGTTGCCAATGGGGACATCTATGCTAGTCATGTTCAGTGGTATGTCATTGGGGCAGTAGAAGTTTAGGAGATCCAGTTCCAGAGTGTTATGTTTTAGATGGATTACTTGGTATTCTGCACCTTCTTTATATGTCTTGGATTCTATAGCGTTGAGGTTATTCCTTATCAGTGTTAGTATGCCACCCTTCTTCCGATCTTTTCTGTCAACTCTGAAGCATTGATAGCCCCGTATCTTAAAATGTTTTCCTTCCTGTAGGTGGGTTTCTTGTATGCAGCATATGCTAATTTCTTTCCGAAATAGGGTATTCTCTAGTTCAGTCTTTTTGTTGTTGACTCCCTCTGCATTCCAATGCATGACATTCAGAGGGGCCGTCGTCTTATCTGGTTGGCCAGTTACTTTCTCCTTCCGCCTCCTGGCTCCATTTGGCGGACTAAGGAGACCTCCAGTAGCTGAGGGTGGATTCTGTCGAGGCTCAGAATCCGGCACTGCTCCTGCCTGGAGGGACTTCACAGGGCGAGCACCATAACGATAATTTTTTGACATCTGTTGTGTAGACATATTAAACCAAAGCGGGTTGCATGGTACCATGGTTGCTGGTGCGCCTCCTGGCCTGGTACATCTGACTTCAGCACCTGTTTCTTAAGGCAGAGTGTGCTCATGCCTCCCCCTCTGGCTGGGGGATTTGATTTTGCCTTTACCTCGTTTGCTGTCCCATCTTGCCTCCCGCTGGGGTTGATACCCAACCTTCGGCAAGATTACTGGGTATAACGGGGTCCACCACGAGTAGGTGAGGTAGACTTGGGCAGGAGAGGCTAAGAGACATGTTGAGTCTTGTATTGCGCATCACTGCCCCATTTGGACCCCAGAAAAACAGTGAATTTTACAGAAAGAAATTTAGGGATGCCAAACTGTTGACTGGAGAGACTTACCACCAGTTCTCTGCACGCCTGGAGACATACCTGGAGAAATGGACTGCTCTGGGGAAAACCCAAGATTTAAAGGAAATGATTATGACTGAGCAGTTAAGAGAGTCCATGGCTCCAGACCTGAGAAAATTTCTCACGGAACAGGGTGCTGAGAGGCTGGGGAAGATCTTAAATGTGGCTGAGAGATATCAGGCAGCCCAGTCTGAGATAGAAAGTTTAAAGAAGAAGCCTATAGACCATGATAAAGCTCCACCAAACCAAAACCAACCTACCTATGAACACAGAGATAAGTTTAATAAGGGTAAAGCATATTATGATAAGCCAAGTTTTGACCAACGAGATAGAAACTCGCATTTCAGAGAAAGGAGACCCTACAAACCAGAAGGGAAATATTGTAAAGTTTGTAGGATGAATAATCATAATACTATTGACTGTGGTAGGAAAGTTCCTCCATATCACGCGGCATGCATGATAACAGTGGACAAGGGGAAGAAGAAACTGACAGAGAATCATATTAATCTTCAACATCCCAAGGTTAGGTGCCTTTACGATTCAGGTTTAGAATATGACTCCGTTGTGAGTGCAACCCTAGTGCACCCTGAACAGTATACCACAGAGAAAGTGGAGATACAAGGGGTCGTAAAGGGAATAGACACCATGACACTTCCAGTAGCCGAGATCATTGTAGAGACAAGGTACGTGGAAGGAGTGATCAGAGCAGCCGTGTGTGACGACCCTAATTACCCGCTGGTGTTAGGAAGTAAATATGTTTTTCTAGGAAGCCCGGTAAAACCTGTGATAATGGCCACGCTTCAGGTTAGGTCGACCCCTAGTAGAACGGAGGAGGAACCACCCCTAGTCTATTCTCATAAGCAGATGAGAAAGGCCCAGGCAAAGGATAAAACATTAAAACCTTGCTTTGGAAAATTGCCAACAAGCCATGCACACCCTAAGAAAGGACAATTTTATTTGAAGGAGGGACTGCTCTTCAGGAAAGCAAGAGCAGGATCCAAAGAACAGGGACAGTTGGTATTGCCAACTCCCTACAGGGAAAAAGTGATGGCACAAGCTCATGTTGTACCCGACGGTGGACACCAGAGGAATGGAACCACACGTTAAAGGATATCTGAAAAATATTACTGGCCCCAAGTAGCTGCTGATATTGTACAATTTGTGGGGGCCTGTGAAAAATGTAGCAAGGTACATTCCCCAAGTTGGGAAAATCATAATCAGATGCCAGCCAAGCATTCTGAAACATATGGGCTTAAAAATAACAAGGAAAATAAAAAATAATTAGGTTGACATAGAGGATAGGTATCCACCTTCCCACCAACAGTTTTCACCAAAATTATTTAGATTCGCATCTCTGAGAAGGGCATCCAGAGAAAATAGAAACTCAGACCAGTCAACCCAGGCTTAGTTTGAAGCCGCAGTTAGGGAACTGGCTGAAATTAATATTGAAGATAATCCGCCAGATTTGAAACCGAAACAAAATGTTAGAAGAAAAGTGGGGAGTGGACGAGTGAACAATTCGGAAAATGCTCACAGCGCTTCACAATATGGCTATTAATTTAGCATGAAAAGGGCACTGGTGACATTGGTAGTCACCCGACCCTACACCGTCTAAGGGGAAGTATTGGTCGGACCCTGGATGGAGATCACCCACACATATTATAGCAAAGATAAGGGAGAATTGATTTCTGATGCAGAAACTCATTTCCCCACATATTATCTTATTTCACCAAATTGTCGGTAGGCGGAGAATATAGTTGGTGAATATGGCCTCCATTTGAGTGGCACATTATAGAATATTATTAGAAGGGTGTTTCCACATTCAATCAAGCCTGAGATCAGACCAATTGTTGGCTGTGAACATTTCGGAGGAGCAGAGTGCCTCCATTGTTGCCTTTTTGAATTGAGGATAGTCCGAGTGTTTATTAAGGCTGATCAGGAAATTATTGGATCCCCTACACAACTCAGATATCACCATATAGATCAACTCCTCATAACGTACAATTTGAGGAACATCTAATATTCTCGGGACATGTCGTTGAGCAGACTCAGAGAAGAGAAATGGTGAATACTGATTGCTAAGCAGCATTAAGACAAGCAGTAACACTTGCAGCTGTTCAGTAAAGTTAGTTGCTTATCCTTTACAGGACGTGGCAATCAACCCCAGCTTTTATTGGCTGTTTTTGATTTTTCTAGGCAATTTTTTCATTCAGTAGTTTGCCATTGCTTTCTGAACGGTACGGCGCTTATACCATTGTTAAAAATCCACACATAGCGATCTGCTACCAAACCGCATGCAGCAGGTTTCGAACCTGGTATATCTGGATTATGAAACTGCGTTCATATCCATTAGGCCACAGACGCCGACAGTAACGTAACTGAAATAGATTCTTGGATTGCAGAGGTCTGAGGCAGCTTTCTTGAGTTGTGCTTACTTTGAATGACCCCACTGCAGAAATCCATGAAAACACAAGGGCAGGAAAAGCCTAGGGAAAAGTACTTTATTTACGCTAATTGTCTCACAGATAATAACCTGCAATGATTGCAAGTTTTAGGAAGGGAGGTATGTAGTAATATCTGTGAAACAAACGCTAATTTCCATAGAATTGTACTCCCAAATGCTAATAAATAAAATAGCCCGTGTGTTATTGACTGATAGCTTCTTCTAGGCCAGTCGGGAATCCAATGTATGCTGTGGAAATGCTAGTTAATTATTTCGCTAGCAAAGCCACTAGATTTTATTACAGCGTGCTTGAAACTACGTCACATTTCAAGCCTAGCCTACAAAGCAAGAGAGTACGAATAAAAAAACGTGTAAAAGAATAAAGGACGCATACAGTGAGAGAGAGAAAATGCTACCCTTCGTCAAGCGTTTGGTTCTGCTTGGTGTCACGCGCCGAGCAGGCGATAGTGCTTGGCAAGATAGTAGCTTAGTTTCAAAATACGATAGACGACCCCTTTTTTTCTCGACACGCGTTCTGGACATATATTCACACGGTTGGACTTGGCAGACGATACACACACACACACTTGTGACGTAGCGTAGTGTTCGTTCTACATAAGCTAGTTTGAAAATAAAAGGAAAAATTAAGGTTAACGTGAGATTTTTTGAATATGCCGTACTGAATGGGGGGGGGGGGGGGGAGGGGGGGAATGAGTCAGAGTATCGGAAGGAGTCCTTATTTTGAATATTTGAGGTCAGTTTTATTTGAAAAGGAACGCTATTCACTAAACAGTCTCTGATTGGCTGTAGTATAATAGACAACCGGTTGTATAAAACCAATTATTATTGAGTATAGGGGGCCACTAGATGAAAAATTTCTTACACTAAAGACGTTGTTGTTATAGACAAGGCAAGAGTACTGTCTTGTTTGCTAATTCTGCACAAGCAGCGATCTGGATTTGTTACCATATATCGCAATATTCAACTATTTAGTGATTTTAATTCTCTGATGCGAGTTTCATCTACGAGTGAAAGTGAGCCCAGGTGATCTAACACCTGTCCTTAAGTTCTGCAGTGAGGCCTAACTACTGAGTGCCTACACAGTGATTTACCTATAGAAGCAGAATCGTGTCTTGGCAGTGGATGCCGGCGTTTTATACATACTTCAACCAGCCTGGTTCCAGAGACCTCAGATAAGACTTGTCTGGGAAATTGATATCACAAACAATCCACTCTCTCAGTTTTCACAAAAGATAGTGTATCAGACAGTGAGGAACAAAAACGTTCAATAAACTTGTACCATTTTCTAGGAGCAAGAAATACTTGACATTTTCCCAGCTTGAGACATATAAATAATTGTGGGATAACACCGACTCAATGACAGTTGTAAAATAATTGGTTGTAAATAATTTCATTATCATGTTGAGTTGATTATTCCTGTGTCAGAAGAATAACTAAATACAGGAAAATAAATTGAAAAAAAAAATAAGTTACATTCCAAACTTTACCCAGTGACTTGTTTAATCATTGTTTATTAGTAATAGGTGTAGTTGTTGTCCTGTTCATACACTTCATCACATTGCATATACCCTAGACACTTGCTAGACAACATACACACACCAATACACTTCAGTAGGGGAAGATATATAATTGGGTGAGGTCGTGGTGGAAGCAGACAGGTACCCTGTAAACTTATATGTATTTAATAAACCTCAGGGACTTGCATAGCTGACCTCACACCAGATACCATTAATATAATATTTAAACCAATAATAACAACTAATTCACCACACATCCTGGGGGGCCCCAGCAGCGAGTGGGCTCCGAAAAGCAGTCGGAAGAGGCCCAAGCAAAAGAGGTCACACGCTTTTTATTCTTTATGTTAAGTTAATAAATTATTGTTTTTTTTTAACAAAAAATAATTATTACGTAATTACATTTTTAAATTCAGATTTGCGTTATACTGATTATAGTTGTCGATGCCATGAAATGAGGAGGGCTCCCCTTAATTTGCGCCAGAGGATCTCTTCCTGCTGAGTTACGCCACTGCATTTGAACATATTATATGAACATAATAATAATAATAATAAATTCTTTAAGCACCAAACACGGCGCATAAGGCAGAAACCAGTGCTCTCCAGGTTGTTCGTTGTGACGCCACTCCTCTTAGCTCTTGCACGTTATTTAGGCCCAACGTTCTTCCTTCTCTTATTATTGTTCTTCTGAGTGTTTCTTTTGGTCTTCCTTTTTTCCTCTTACCCTCAGGAACCCAAGTGAGCGCCTGTAGTGGTATTCTGTTGTTTTGCATTCGTAGGACATGACCGATATATGACCATCGTCTTTTCCTTATATAGTCGGAGACATATTTCTGCCTAGAGTCTTCTCTTATTTGTCGATTAGTCTTGAATTCTTTCCAACTGATGTTCATGAGTTTTCTAAGACATTTGTTCTCGAATGTATTCAGCTTGTTCTCCAATGATTTTGTTATTTTCCAACTCTCACAGCCGTATGTTAACACTGAGATAACATTTGAATTAAACAGACGAAGCTTGGTATGTATATTCAATGATCGTAATTTCCAAATGTTAGATAATCTATTGAAGGCGCTAGCTGCCAAAGCAATTCTAGTATGGATTTCTCTTGTTGTGTCACCATCCTGAGTCATTTTACTGCCTAAATAATTGAAACTTTCAACTTTCTGTAGTTTTTCCCCGTTCAAGATGATATCAAAGGTCTCGTTAGAAAAGTTCATAGCTTTAGTTTTAGAGGCATTTATTTGGAGACCTATTTTAACCGAGAGATGACACAAATTATTTATTGCTTCTTGGGATTGTCTTGGTGTTGAACTTAAGAATGCTACATCATCTGCGAAATCCAGGTCCCCCAGGAATTTTCCATTTGTCCATTTTATACCCAATTGTTCATTGTGGGTATAGTTTCTCATAACCCAATCAATAGCTATTCCAAAAAGTAGTGGTGACATAATACAGCCTTGTTTAACCCCTGTTTCTACTGTAAACCATTCTGTATTCCCTTTATTTGTTCTAACACAACATCTTGCATTGTCATATAGCGCTTTGATTATATTCACATATTTTGTTGGAAAACCATAGATTGTAAGTATCTTCCACAATGATGGGCGGTGTAGACTATCAAAGGCTTTTTGAAAATCCTAATCATAACCAATCAGAGGTTAAACATGATAATGTTCTTCATCAATTAAAAATACAAAAAAATTATGAAAATGGTTCTTTCTTATACAAAACACTAATTTTATAGAATATGTACCATAAATAAAGTTCATTCTACGCGCTACATTGGGGGGGGGGAGGGGTGGAGGCGAAATAATGCCATGAGAAATACTTGATACATACTGTTACGAGCTTACTTGACAGCACGCTCCCGTCCTCTCACAACCCGCGTAACCCATCTTTTAAACACTGAACTTTAATGCTTCTCTCGCCATCTCTGAAGTCACTCAATTTTCTCAGAAGAAAAAAGTGTACAGTACGCTCCGTATGTACAAAGAAGCGTATAATAGGTTCCTTGTGTACAAAGCCAGGATAGCATTACTGTATACACAAATGGATCCAAGGGAGAGGATGGCAAATTGTGGATAAGAATATACATGTCAAAATGGAAAATGGCAACAGAGTATAGTGTCACAGAATATAGATGGTAGCAGTACTAAAAGTTAGTTATTCTCTAAAAACCCTCACAAGAAACTTACAATTTTAACACTCTCTTTCAATAATCCAAGCACTAAGAAACTTACGAGAATGCAGGAGACCTGATATAGCAGAGGAGATATTTCTAGCTACTACATACTTATGTTCCAGAGGATGTTCAATCTTTATAGCTTGGATACCTTCACATGTTGGCATAGAGGGAAAAGAAAAGGCAGATAAAGAAGACAAAAAAGGTAGATGTGATAAAAATGTAATATATGTAGGGATGAGGAAATCAGAAATTAAAAGCTTAATTAAAGAAAAAATAATAGATGAATGGAAAGCAGAGTGGGATAAAAATATGAAAGGAAGATATGCATATAAGATGTTCAAGGCTCCAAGGCTATTTCAGAATAGAAGAACCTTACTGTGCAGGATGTCTTCAAGACAATAATATAGAACATTTCTTGTTAAAATGTAAGAGGTATGAACAAATGAGAATCCCGATATTAGATTATTTGCAGGCATCAAATTTACCTATAAAAATAGAAGAGGTGTTAAGAATAGGCAGACCTAGGTGTGATGAGTTGTTTTGAATTTTTCAGCCAACCAGCTGTCAGTTACGTGTTTTGCCTACCTCTGTTTCCGTCCACGCCCTTTTTAAATTTTATTGATACTTAGTCGCATTGTCGCGCATTTATCTACGTGTCATTCTTAGTTCTAACAGCGTTAGAGAACGCTCCATACGTGTCACTTTAATTCTTCTTCATTTAGCCGACAAAAAGATTATGTCTTGTCGGTCGGCTAATCTTCCCCTAGGAGCCGCGGTAGCACTGTGGTTAGTGCACTTGCTTCCTAGCTCGGTGGTCTATGGTTCGATCCCCAGTTGAGGTGGGATTTTTAGACCGCAAACGGCTCCGGGGTTGACCCAGCCTCATGAATCAATACCAGAGCAACTCTGGGAAGGTTAAGGCGGCCGGCATGATGCTGACCACATCACTCCTAGTGTGTCGATGGTCAAGAAAATATGGGCCAAACATCATTTTCCCAATATGCCTCAATGGGCGTGTAACAAGATCCTTAGTCGCATTGTCGCGCATTTATCTGCGCGTCAGTCTTAGTTCTGACAGCGGTAGAGAACGCTCCACACGTGTAACTTTAATTCCTCTACATTTAGCCGACAAAAAGATTGTCCTGTCGGTCGGCTAATCTTCCCCTAGTCGTTTGAAATCGTCGAACGAAATATGACCGCTGGTCGCGCAACGCTGTTTTTGTCAACTGGCTCGAGAGGGTAACATTTGATACCTGGCCGCACTGTCAAAATCTTCCTGTCAAGCATCCTGTCGCTACAGGGGACGAGGCGAGCGAGCCGTGACTTTGCCAGGGGAAAAGTTTGCGGCGCATACGTGCACCTGCACGACTTCAGAAGCATAATTTAGGCCTAATTTTGGGTGTATAAGGGAGTACTTTAAAATACACCCTTGGAGCAAGGACAACTCGGTCACGTGAAGTGGATTCCTTACTTTTAGTTATACAGTCGCATTCATTCCTCCGACATGTTCCTGGAAACATAATGCCAACAGATTCAAATTCGGATTGGGTAAAAGACTCTTGGTTTATTATTAGTTATAACTTTGACATCATTGACTAATTTTTGAACTGAAGCTAGAGTGATTTTATCCATAAATTAATAAGTGAAGTGGTTCTTTTGCTAAGCAATTTACCCGAAGGGAGTCGATATTCTCAGAAGTAAAATCTCATAAAGTTATTTAAGATAAGTCATAAACACGTAATACGGTTGGGCATATCAGGTCTTTGTGTACAGTGTAAGAGGAGTGTTTTAGTAATGGTCGCTGGCAACCAGGAGGAACCCCCTCCCCAAGGCCGTCCAAATTGTATAATTTTTACGTCAATGGAACTTTTTAGTAAATGCTTGGAGGGACCGGCCTTATCACTTATACATTATCATTCTTTCTAGACGCAGCCTGAATAGTAGTAGGAATATATATATATATATCCCAACGGGCTGATCACCCGTTTGCCAGTCACTTTGATTACGGAAACAACAACAAACGGATTGATTTGTCGTTGCCCTAAAGACGCCATTAGGCGTGATGGGAACAACGGCAAAGAAAATCTATTCGCTGTTGCCCTTAAGACGCCACTAGGCGTAATGGCCACTGACTGCTTTGCCGGTCGTTGGCTAAGGACGGAAGAAGAAGAAGAATATATATATATATATATATATATATATATATATATATATATATATATATATATATATATATATATATATATATATATATATATATATATATATATATATATATATATATATATATATATATATATATATATATATATATATAGAAGCACATTAAAAACGCACCACCTGTATAATCCAGGAACAGAGTGTGAAATGTAAATATAAGTGTTCACAAGTTTACATATTTGGAATCTTTATTCATTTTCCTATGAATCCATGCTGGTCATTAATTTGTACATTTGATTGTTATGAAATTCATTGCATTCTGTGCAGGCAAGGGAGAAAACCAAAAATGCAACCAATAAACAAATTCATTCACACTATCCTCAGTATCTGGTATGTCCACCGTGTGCTTGCAAACAAGCTTGGCAGCGGCTCCGCATAGAACACACAAGTCTCTGAAGGAAATTCCGGGGAATCAAGTCCCATTCACGTGTAAGAGCAGCTTCGAGCTGTTGCAGATTAGCTGGAGAACCTCGCCTGTAGACTCTGCGTCCAAGCTCGTCCCACAGATGTTCTATAGGGGACATGTCTGGTGATAGGGCAGGCCAATCAATCGTCACAATGTTCTGCTGCTGTAGATATTGCTGCGTAATGCATGCGGTGTGCGCACGTGCGTTATCCTGCTGGAGAAGCTGCAAGTCTGGATAATTTGTGAACGCAGGAGCAACCAATGCATCCAGAACCTCATCTCGATATGTCACAGCATTAATATTTCCACGAAAGACGTGAAGAGGCAAGCGATGGTGAAAACTGAATCCTCCCAAAATGTGAATACTGCTACCGTACCTCCAAATCAGTTGTGCTGACGAACACAGCAATCTGCAAAGTGCTCTCCATACCGTCGCCAAATCCGCTTACGTCCATCAGCAAAGGATATGTTAAATCTGCTCTCGTCTGTGAATAGGACAGCATTCCACTGCAGTCTAGTCCATCTGACATGTTGCTCTGCCCTTTGCAGGCGCTGCTGACGATGTCTGTGAGTCAAGTTTGGCCCAACATAAGGTCGTCTTGCAGTAAGGCCTGTATCTCTGAGTCGTCGTATGACTGTCATTCGAGAGACTTACCCACATCTACCCACTATTGCTCTTGCTGTTTGACTTGCCGGGAGAGAACGATTCCTTAGGTGACTCAGCACAATATGACGATCTTGCGCAGGGGTAGTAACTCGTGGTTGGCCACTCCGAAGTCTATTCCGGGCACTGCCAGTGGTTCCGTATCGTTCATTGAGACGTACAATAGTGCTGTGGTGGCAGTTCATCCTTCTGGCAATGGCCCGCGAGCTCATTCCGGTCTCCAACATACCAATGGCACGTTGGCGGTCGTTTTCAGATAGTCGTGGCATTTCAAGCACATATACTGGGGGTTTTGTCTCAACGGCCTTTTTATACCGAGTATACTGCCACAGAAAAAATCTCCTTAGCCCCCAAGATATTAGAATGAGTCATGTTTACTGTCGAGCCTGGTTCTGTTTCGGTAACAATCGCTTGTTTTACGATAGTGGCTTGTTAACTCTCTGATCAACCCTCCTATCCAACCGACCGACTCGAGGGTTTCGAGGTCAGTTATAGGAAGATATCTACACCACTAGATACTCTGATGTATCTTTTATTCTATAATTTAACATAACATGGTACTATCCATCGAAATATACACATTCCTGGTGTTTTTCTTTCGGCGTCTAAGGTGAGAAAAGAATTTCACCTCCATACCAACAGAAAAAGAACAAATGAAGAGATGGGCTGAGCACTTCATGGAGGTGCTAAACAGACCACCACCAACAGTAACACCTGATTTTAATAATGAAACACCCACAACCACCTTGCCAATAACTTGCGATGAATTCACGCTGGACGAGATCAAACAAGCCGTTAAAAGATTAAAAAATTTTAAAGCTGCTGGAGTTGACGAAATTTCAGGGGAAATGATTAAAGCAGTTAATGACAACAACCTCTTGAGAATTTTAGATATTATAAATGAAGTATGGAGAGAAGAACAACCACCACAACAATGGAAAGACAGTATTATTGTAAAGTTACCGAAGAAAGGTGATCTATCAGACTGTAATAACTGGCGTGGTATATCTCTATTATCAGTACCTGGAAAATTATTATGTTGCATGATGTTAGAAAGACTTAAATTGCATACTGACGAAAAGATCAGAGAAGAACAAGCGGGTTTCAGGCCGAAACGATCATGTATTGATCAAATATTCACACTAAGAACAATTATAGAAGAATCAGTGGAAATGCAATCGCCACTCATTATCACTTCGTCGATTTTCAAAAAGCCTTTGATAGTCTACACCGCCCATCATTGTGGAAGATACTTACAATCTATGGTTTTCCAACAAAATATGTGAATATAATCAAAGCGCTATATGACAATGCAAGATGTTGTGTTAGAACAAATAAAGGGAATACAGAATGGTTTACAGTAGAAACAGGGGTGAAACAAGGCTGTATTATGTCACCACTACTTTTTGGAATAGCTATTGATTGGGTTATGAGAAACTATACCCACAATGAACAATTAGGTATAAAATGGACAAATGGAAAATTCCTGGGGGACCTGGATTTCGCAGATGATTTATCATTCTTAAGTTCAACACCCAGACAATCTCAAGAAGCAGTAAATAATTTGTGTCATCTATCGGTTAAAATAGGTCTCCAAATAAATGCCTCTAAAACTAAAGCTATGAACTTTTCTAACGAGACCTTTGATATCATCTTGAACGGGGAAAAACTACAGAAAGTTGAAAGTTTCAATTATTTAGGCAGTAAAATGACTCAGGATGGTGACACAACAAGAGAAATCCATACTAGAATTGCTTTGGCAGCTAGCGCCTTCAATAGATTATCTAACATTTGGAAATTACGATCATTGAATATACATACCAAGCTTCGTCTGTTTAATTCAAATGTTATCTCAGTGTTAACATACGGTTGTGAGAGTTGGAAAATAACAAAATCATTGGAGAACAAGCTGAATACATTCGAGAACAAATGTCTTAGAAAACTCATGAACATCAGTTGGAAAGAATTCAAGACTAATCGACAAATAAGAGAAGACTCTAGGCAGAAATATGTCTCCGACTATATAAGGAAAAGACGATGGTCATATATCGGTCATGTCCTACGAATGCAAAACAACAGAATACCACTACAGGCGCTCACTTGGGTTCCTGAGGGTAAGAGGAAAAAAGGAAGACCAAAAGAAACACTCAGAAGAACAATAATAAGAGAAGGAAGAACGTTGGGCCTAAATAATGTGCAAGAGCTAAGAGGAGTGGCGTCACAACGAACAACCTGGAGAGCACTGGTTTCTGCCTTATGCGCCGTGTTTGGTGCTTAAAGAATTTATTATTATTATTATTATACTGCCACAACGCGTACACATGTTCAGGGTCATAGCTGTTGGGAATTGTGTTTGTCGTAGAATTGTGATAGGAGAATTAAGGCTTGGGTTGGTCCCTTCTGATTAGATTAGAATACGTGACAGCCACAGTTAAAGATAATAACAGAAATAGATTTCCACGAGTGAGATGGTAGACTGTGATAGAGGCTGTCTCTGAAATCGAGAAATCTTCCCTCTTTCACCTATCTTCTACGACAGATTTAGAGGAGTCAGACAGTCTAAACACACACACACACACACACACATATATATATATATATATATATATATATATATATATATATATATATATATATATATATATATATATATATATATATATATATATATATATATATATATATATATATATATAGGTTCTATCCACTCACGTGCACGCACATACAAGACGACAGTTAGACGTACAGACGTGGGAAAACTATAACAAATGATAGATATTCTAGAACGAGCTGACCAACACGCTGATTAAGTTTAAGGGCAGTTTAATTATCAATATAAACTTCCACCACCACAACATCCAAAATTTACATCAAATATATATATATAAAATAAGCATCAAGTCAATGAATTGCTACAACAACAAAAAAAGATATAGACCCACTGGTATGATCTTCCCTCGATGTTTAGCCCACAGTCCCGTTAGGAGAAAGATGATAGCCCCAAAATAGTCACGGATACATACGATTTGGTCTAATATTTCCCCCTTTTAAGGTATGGACAGACTTGATATCTCTGATCTATTCTAAGGTTCCAAACCACCTTATACAACTCATCGCACTGCTGTACCAAGAACAACAGGCAGCCGTAAGAATAGAGGGGGAAACATCAGAATGGTTTGAAGTACAGAAAGGAGTAAGACAAGGCTGTACCCTTTCCCCTTACCTGTTTAACATTTATGCCGAGAATATCATGAGAAACGTAAGAGATGACCAAGAACACACAGAGTTTGACTCATTTAACATCGGCGGGTACCAGATCCCGGAAATCAGATATGCTGATGACACAGTCCTCCTATCGACCAACCCAGAAGGACTTGAACAATTAATTCTGTCCACCAAAAAACACAGCGAGGGACAGAATCTATACCTAAACACCAAGAAGACCAAAGTATTGACAACAGACAAAGTAAAGACCAAACCAGAAATTGAAATTGATAACGAAGAACTGGAAAGTGTTAATGAATTCGAATACTTAGGATCAATCATCGACAGCTCTGGCGACTGTGCAGTAGAAATTAAAAGAAGACTTGCAATTGCTTCACATAAACTAATACAGATGAAAAACCTATGGCAAGGCACAAGCAAAGAAACAAAGTTACAACTGATCAGAGCATGTATATTCCCAGTAGCAACATACGGCTGCGAGACTTGGACACTCAATAAAACAGTTGCAAAAAGATTATATCATTCGAAATGAAATGCTACAGAAGGATGTTGAGAATACCCTGGACAGAAAAAAAAAGACCAACAGAGAAGTACTGCACTCACTAAACGTACAGGAACATTTGCTCCTAAATACCATCGCAATAAGGAAGCTGAAATTTTTCGGTCATATAAAAAGACATAATAGTCTGGAAAAAACAGTGATGGAAGGCATGGTCCCTGGAAAAAGGGGAAGGGGTCGACCTAGACGACGGTGGACCCAGGACATCACAGAGAGTCTGAACTTGTCTTTGGCTGATGCAGGTCGACTTGCCCAGAATCGTGATGCGTTCAGAGCAGCTGTAATGGAGACAACGTTCTGGAAAGAATACGTCACATGATGATGATGATTCTAAGGGAAAATATGGTTAGCAATACTTGCATAAAGAAAGTTAAGACAGCAAAATTGGGTGCTAAATTACAGCAATAAAGAAACACTCAGACCTGCATTCACTCTATTTACTCAGCCGTGGCCACGTGCTCTCTTGCATACTTACAGCTTTGTTAACAGCATCTGGAAACATAATTTTTAGGACATTCACATACAGAATCGTCAATGGCAGTCTTTGACCAAGAAACCCCCAGTTCCAAAAAGACGGGTTGAATTCTCTGCTTCAGGGAACGATTCCTTGGGTGTTCTTATTTTTCGGATGTCTGTTTAGGTCACATTAAAATTGTCCAGGCACGAACATTAACAACGAGCACAGTGTCAATAGCTTAGGTTTCTAGAAATGAGGAATGTCAGATCGGTGTCTTCTTTCAGGTTAGGACTTTATTTGGTCACCACACCACTAGTCAACAGTGTCGGAGTATTACTGGCGTTAATATGTTACTTGCCGCATGGGCTAAAAGGTACTTGCGGTTTTATTCTCTGGAAGAATCAAATCAGGCTCGATGGCCCGTTACTTCTTTAAAAAATCTTAAAGTTCTTGTAAAGGTTCTAGACCAAGTCTTTAAGGAAAGAATGTTTTTGTTCTACACAGATATTTACTCTGTACTTAACGCTGGCAAAGTTTGGGTCACCCCACTATTCACTGAATAAAGGAAAAAAAAACACATATAAAATAATTATACATACTATGTACTTGTTATAATTTACATTTTAAACTGCAAGCGTACAGCTTGACTTATCATTTAAAACTTCCCGTGAAATAAGTTATATTCATAATCAATCATCATGAATTAGGAATATGTATGTATTCCGTCAATACTCGCTGATGTAGCATTTCAGTTATAAGTTAATTTTTAAAATATATTCTCGTCTGATTATTTAGCAGTAAATCAAATTCATTTATGGCTGCATGAGTTTAAGCTAGAAATATAATTTATTCTGCTTTCCACTGAAACACGTCACTAGAAAATAATACAGACTATATTTTAAATCTCTCTGCACAAAAGAACTAGTGAAAATGAAATAGGCGATTTAACACTTTAAACACTTCACAAAATACTAGACATAATATATTTACCTCAACACAGAACTACTAAGAACTAAAACCACTTCGACCAACTAATGCCCTCTATCATCAACAGAGATACTTAGAAATCGAACATTCAATTCGACCAACTAATTGCTTCTATAACAGAGATTCTTAGGGCTCGAACGTAGGTTGTTCTAGTCTAACTGCGAAGTTACTGAGTGCGTGAAGTCAGGTTTCCAACTCTAGTTATATCTATGAAACGGACAAAGATGTGCGCTATTTCCAAAACCACGCAATAGCCTCCCCTTTCCTTAACACCTACGTACCTTAGACGCTGGACATAACATGCCAAACGCGTCTTAGACACCTCACTGCTAACGAAACTGGCCCAGAATGCCGTGACAGAGGAAACTACCAGACAAATGTCTCATTCTGCGCCGTGCAGATGTCGGGTTTCACACCTCACCTGAGCACTCAGCCGATGAAACTACGTTGTGACAGGTGAAAATGCAGACGATATGTCGGCCCTATGTCTGAGATAGATGAATATTCACAGTTTTACGTCTACAACGCAATAACCTCCAGAGCCTGATATCTACGTAATAGAATGCGTATCAGTATGAGAAAAAAAAAGCGGTAAAGTGAGAATGGGAAAGAAATGATTTTTCGCAAACGAACGAATGCGAAAAATACAGGAAAAGGATAAAGAGCGATAATAAAATAGAGGACACGGGTAGAAAAAGAAGAGAATATAGAAAATTTATTGATCATAAAACTCTCTGTGACAGAACGTCCCCCCTTTAAGATATGGAAGCACTCCATGTCTACGTTATGGAAATAAATTTCATATATCCGTAGCTTCAGGGTGTCTGTCTTCTTCCCTCTCATCTCCCCCCTCCATCTCTCTCCAATTCCTACTCAAGTCTACTCCCAAAGTTTCCTTTCTCTGGAATGTCTCCCATGCGCGCTTGAAAGAGCGTCGCCGCTTTTGACATTTTTGAAAGATTACGTGTGCTTGCAGTGGAATTTCCCTGCCACTATCGTCATCTTCGTCAGTTTTGGCGATCGTCAGGAGATGTTCGGAGGTTGGTGTAGTGAAATTGACAGAGATACAACGGTAAAATACCTCCAAAGATAACATGTAAGGATAAAAACATAATGCGTAGGCTGCTGATAGTACATGATCGCCCAGACCGCGGGTCATCACCCTCCATAAAAATTGACTTGCTAGACAGGAGGGGAACGGCGGATAAAAAGGAAAAAATATGACTGGAAAGATTGCGTGAGACTAGAAAGGCTAAGGAGACGCAATTGGGGGGGAAACGGAGAAAAGTCACGTTTCCCAAGTTGACATAAAGTAAGGAACTCGACAGAAGGGACCTTGGATATGTTACGCCACAGTCATTTATTGGTCGCTTTTGCGATACCAAGCCTTTGATTTGAATTCAGCGGCAGAACGCAGATGTTTGGAATATTACAAAAATTAAAAAGTAACTTTTTCGTAATATTAATGTTAGGAATATAAAAATTAGCTGGCCGGATGGCCCATTCTGAGCAGTGAACTAATATGTTCTTAATTTTACAGACGGATAGATAATATTGAAGATAATGACAAAAGACAGTGTTGTTCACATCAGCGACAGACTGTATGGAATAAAAAGTGTCGCTATTTGCACACAAAAAACACGACCATGAGACGCAGGTGTTCAAATCTACTTAGTAGGGAAGCGAAGGGACATTGGTGGGAGCTGTGTCTAAATATAACTTTTAACGACAAAATTTTGGAGGGGAGAGAAAGGTTGGTTCAAAAATCAAGTACGTTTTTGAAAAAAAACAAGTAGAGACGGACAGACTAACAGATAAACATCCATACTTGACTGAAGCATGACTGAAATGACTTTAGGGTAGGAAATTTGAATTTGAAATAAACCTAGGCAGTGATTGGCCACAGACAATCATTTTATCGGCGCTCAGACGAGAAGTGGGGCCATTCCTCAATAGTTGTTCGATGATAGACACAGTATTTTAAAGTGTGGGGATTTCCAAATGAAAGAAAGTGAAATAAGTTCAGGGACGCCATACTATAGCCAGCAGCTCAGCTGAGTTTTGCTAGCATTTCTGTGTTCTTTATTCATAATCTGGTAAGATTGAAATTATTTCTTTGTATATTTTGAATATTGTTTAATGTTCGAGTGATTTGATACTGCCATATCATAATCTAGCCTTACAAACAAGTAGGGATTTGCTCTAGACCCCCCGCCCAAGTCAGGGTCTAGGGACCAACAATATACATAAACTCCAGCAAGGGTTAGGAAAGACAGATCAAGTGTTGAGAATAATGAAACATATTACCTATCCACTTTTAGGGAAGGAAACTAATAAATATTTTTCAGAATCTATAGTCTGGGAGGACCTATCTGATGTAAAACCACCATGGTAAATGTGCTGTTTGGTCAGAGAGATCTGACCTGTCTGTATGATGTGGTTGTTGTGTCCGTGTTGTGTCCAGACGTGGGTAGAGAATAGAATTTTGACACATAGCCAATACTTTGATTGCAGAGCTGTGAGTTTCAGTTGTCAACAAGGCGGTGTCCATTCAGTTGGTGATTTTACTCGAGTGTATCTGTGCAGTACGTTGTGACAGAGACCACTATTATTGCCCGCCAGCACGGAGAGGTGGGACCACCAGATTTCAGCACCAGAGCTACATATGCAAGTTGAGTGAGCCTCTGGTCTGCTGGAAGTTCACCAACGCCTTTTAGTTACTAATACCCCATAAAATTCCTGTAATTTACTGGACACTGTGTAGTCAATATAGACAGGTGTGATGAGGCCACCCCAACAGCACAAGCATTAACTATCCTCCCAAGTAGATGACTACTAGAACATTTTAATAAAACTAACTAGTCTAGTACTTATATATGTACACTCTTGCATTTATTATGTAACATTCCATGCATTTCTTTCATAATTTTTAAATCTTTTTTTTAAAAAAAGTTCTGGTCAACATAAAACTTGATCCAGAACAAATAAATGTAATATAATTCTATCAAAAATTTTACACTCTTGAGTTAGTTCAGTGTATTATAATATTTGTTAAATATTATTAGTCTGCTTAAATATCTGTGGGTGTATCCATAACTATCACACCACATTACATATCATAACCCTAGACATTTTACATAGCTACATTCATTAAGAAAAAAAATTGAGTGTGAGGTCGTAGTGGTAGCAAGAAAGGCCTTCTGACAATTCACAACTACATTTTATCTCAGGAGCCTTCACAGCTGGCCTCATACATTACATTTAGTAATATCACCATCATACAATACCATCAAACCCACTACATACATTGGGGTCTTGTCCAGGGATAATTAGCCCAACAGTAATATTAGGATCTCCTGGTTGGAGAAATAAAATTAGGGGAAAAAAAATTGTGAAATTCCCTTTAAAATTAAAAGTGTCCCTGCAGATAAAAGTTGGTGAATCTTCACAGCCAGTGATAATTAATTAGTTAACTGGTTAGTTAGAATTAGTTAGACTATAGTCATAAGAAGTACTTAGTGTATTTACTGGTTAGAGATTTAGCTTGTATATTATTATATTGTCTGAAAAGTATGGCGGAGCTAGCAAAATTCCGATCAGCTGCTGTGCTGACCGCAAAGGAGATGGGAATGGATGGTCAGATTTTAATTCAATATGTAACGGCTGAATGTGATAAATATATTGAAAGGGAAGATAGAAAGGTAGCTGAAGAGAAGAGGTTACAAATTGAGGCTGATAGAGAAATTAAGAGGCTGCAGATTGAGGCAGAAGAAAACGACAGCAAAGGGAGGCAGAAGAAAAACGACAGCAAAGGGAGGCAGAAGAAAAAAGGTTGACTGCCGAAAGGGAGGCAGAAGAAAAAAGGTTGACTGCCGAAAGAGAGGCAGAAGATAGAAGGTTGCAAAGGGAGCACGAATTACGACTAAGGGAGCTGGAATTACAAGGCCCGGCTCCTGAAAATGGTGCCAGCCCTTTTGCCTCAGATGCTACGCCCAGTCTGGGAGCCTCAAACTCAGCTATGGGGTTTCATTTAGACCATTTTGTTGAAAAAGACGATGACATAGAGGGGTACCTAGGACGTTTTGAGTTATTAGCTACTACATATGGGTTAGAGAGAGAGAGGTGGAGTTTAAAGCTATCACAGGGATTGAGAGGTACTTCTTATGAAGTATTTGCCAAAATGAACAGGGAAGACCAAGACAATTATGACATGTTAAAGCAGGCTTTGTTATTAAGGTACGAGAAGAATGGTGAATTTTATCGTAAGAAATTTAGAAATGCCAAACTGTTGTCTGGGGAGACATACCACCAATTCTCTGCTAGACTAGAAACCTATTTGGAGAAATGGACGGCTCTGGGGAAGACCCAAGATCTTAAAGAAATGATCATGATTGAGCAATTGAGAGAGTCCATGGCTCCAGACATGAGAAAATTTCTCATGGAACAAGGTGCAGAGAAGTTGGGGGAAATTTTAAATGTTGCTGAGAGGTATCAGGCAGCTCAGGCAGAGGTAAGTGGTGCTAAAAAGAAGCACATAGACAATTTTAAAGCTCCACAGCAATTTAATAAATTTGATAATAGAGAGCAGGGAAATAAAGGTAGGACAAACTTTGAGCGGCCAAGAAATGACTATCGCGACAGAAACTCACAGTTCAATGACCAAAAGTTCAATGAAAGAAAACCGTTGAACCAAGGAAAAAGATGGTGTAAATGGTGCAAGAAGGATAACCATAACACCGAATTTTGTAGAAGGAAACCTTCAAACATTGCTGCAATGAAGTCGGGGACGCGAAGATTAAAGGTTAATCCTAATGGACAACAGGAACCTTATCACCCCCCAGTTTGTGAGGATGTTATTTGTAATGGGGTCACCATAAGGTGCCTTTATGATACAGGTTTGGATTATGATTCAGTTGTGAAGTCTAGCCTAGTGGACCCAAGTCAGTATACCACAGAAACAGTGGAAATACAAGGGGCGACTAAGGACATACCACTCATGACACTTCCCATCGCAAGGATAACGGTGAAAACTCGCTATGTGGAGGGAGAAATCAGAGCAGCAGTGATAGATGAACCAATCTACCCTCTGATATTGGGGAGTAGATACGTCTTCTTGGGGAATCCCGAGAAACCTGTGATCATGGCGACAGTGCAGACCAGGTCACAGAAGAAGGAGGAAGAAGGTGAACCTATAAATGCTCATCCAGAGGAGATGAGGAAGGCGCAGGCTGAGGATAGGACACTCAAGCCCTGTTTTAAAAAATTGCCCAAATGCCACACACCTCCGAGCAAGGGGGAATATTTCATGAAGAACAAACTCTTATACAGGAAGGCCGGAACTGGAACAAATGGTCACAACCAGCTGGTTCTTCCCACTTCATATAGAGATAAAGTGATGGAACTCGGGCATGCGATTCCCTTCAGTGGTCACATGGGGATCAGCGCCACAGGACAGCGTATAGCTTGTCATTACTTCTGGCCAGGGATAACGGAGGATATAAAAAGATATGTCAAATCCTGCCCAGAATGTCAAAGGGTAGCTCCAAAGCACTGGACTGCTCCTGCAACTCTAGGGGAAATGCCCATAGTGGGAACACCTTTTGAGAGGGTTGCAGTGGATATTGTAGGACCTCTCACTCGGACCAAGAGGAGGAACAGTTACATCCTTACTCTGGTGGACACTTGTTCTATGTGGGGAGAGGCGGTAGCCCTGCCATCAATTGATTCAAAACATGTAGCAGAGGCACTACTTACAATATTTACCCGATTAGGATTCCCGCATCAAATCTTGACGGATAATGGTTCTCAGTTCAAGGGGAAACTAACGGAAGAAGTTTTTAAGCTATTTCAAGCCAGACACTTTCATTGTAGTCCGTACCATCCACAAGGGAACGGCCAGGTAGAGAGGTTCAACGGGACTCTCATTTCTATCCTGAGAAAGCTGGCACACGAAAAACCGGATCTGTGGGATCAATTCCTGCCCGCCGCATTGTTTGCGTACCGGGAGGTACCACATAGTTCAACCGGGATGGCTCCCGCAACTCTGCTATTTGGGAGGCCAATAAAAGGTCCATTAGAAGCTCTATTAAGGACCTGGACAGATGAGAAGGCGGAAGAGACTGTTACCTCATCGTATCAATACGTGAACGAACTGACCACTCGTTTGAAAGCTGGATGGAAACTGGCAAATGATAATTTGAAGCAAGCCAGGAAGAAACATGCAGCATATTTTAATAGGAAGGCAAAGGACAGGGAACTGGCAGTCGGAGAGAAGGTGCTGCTTCTACTACCCGGAAGCCAGAATAAATTACAAATTGGTTGGCAAGGTCCATATACGGTTCTAGAGAAGGTGTCTAGAACAAACTATAAAATTGACAAAAAGGGGAAGGAGAAAGTTTATCATGTAAACCTGTTAAAGAAGTATCTGGACAGACCACTCCAGGAAAGCACCCCCTTATTGACCTTGGCTATTGCAACCCAGATGCAAAAAGAACCACTCACCTCACATGAATACCCATTACATCCTTGTGAAACCGCAGCACAGGTAAAAGTCAGTAAGCACCTGACTAAAAACCAGAGGGAGAGAGTTCAACAGGTTCTGGAGGAACATACAGATGTATTAACAGATAAACCAGGCCATACAAATTTGCTACAGTATGACATGAAACTGGTAGACTCAAACCCAATCTGTATGAGAGCCTATTCTATTCCGTTCGCGAAGGAGAAGGCATTGAAGGAAGAAATAGAGTATTTGTTGAAGGAGGGGATTATTTCGCACAGTGAATCATCTTTTAGTTCTAGTGTCGTTTTGTTGAGAAAACCGTCTGGGGAACACAGACTGTGCATAGATTACAGGAAACTGAATGCTGTCACAGAAGGACAAGTGGATCCATTACCAGACACAAAACAGTTATTTGCCAGACTGAACAAGGCAAAATACTTTTCAAAGGTGGATCTTAGTAAAGGCTATTACCAGATCCCAGTGAAGCCTGAAGTGAGACCTTATTTGGCTTTTAGCACTTCGGATGGACATTATGAATTCAATATGCTACCATTCGGACTGAAAAATGCTCCGAGTGTGTTTTCAAGGATGATGCGCAAATTGTTGGATCCCCTGAATAACCCATGTATCACGAATTTCATGGATGATATTCTCGTCGCCACAGAGACATTTGAAGAACACATTGAAGCTCTGGAGATGTTGTTTGATAGACTTCGGGAGGCGAACTTAACTGCTAGGCCAACAAAATGTTGTATTGGATGCAAAGAGTTGGAATTCTTGGGACACACTGTATATCAGGGTAATATGACCCCTGATCCTAAGAACTTGGAAAAACTGCAGAGAGCACCTAGGCCGCAAACAAAAAAGGACGTGCGATCATTTGTGTCGTTATGCGGATTTTATCAGAAATACATCAAGAATTTTAACGCTATTTGTGCTCCTCTGACTGATCTGACTCGCAAGGGACTTCCAGATAAAATTATTTGGACTGCACAATGTGAACTAGCGTTCCAAGAGTTAAAGGAAAAACTCACTAGCAAGCCTATTCTCAAACTGCCTGATTTGACACAGGACTTTGTCTTAAGAACCGATGCAAGTAATGTAGGACTAGGAGGGGCTTTGTTGCAAAGATCATCTTCACCTGATGGGGAACTGAAACCAGTCGCTTATGCAAGCCGTAAATTGAATAAGGCGGAACAAGGATACTCCACAAGCGAAAAAGAATGTTTAGCGTTAATCTGGGCAATAAAGAAGTTTCAAATCTATCTGTATGGTAGGACTTTTGTGGTGGAGACGGACCATCAGCCTCTCGTATTCTTATCTCAGGCTAAGCATGAAAACGCAAGATTGCTGAGGTGGTCTTTATTGCTTCAACCTTATCAGTTCAGTATCCAATATATCCCAGGCAAATTGAATGTCGGTGCAGATTTCCTCAGTCGGCACCCCTGTGATCAAAATTAGAGTAGTGGCAGACGTGAGGAGTAATTTTACCTATGTGTATCGCTGGTTTTGGAACTTGCCATAGGCATGTTTTCAAGTGGGGAGATGTGTAGTGAAATTGACAGAGATACAACGGTAAAATACCTCCAAAGATAACATGTAAGGATAAAAACATAATGCGTAGGCTGCTGATAGTACATGATCGCCCAGACCGCGGGTCATCACCCTCCATAAAAATTGACTTGCTAGACAGGAGGGGAACGGCGGATAAAAAGGAAAAAATATGACTGGAAAGATTGCGTGAGACTAGAAAGGCTAAGGAGACGCAATTGGGGGGGGAAACGGAGAAAAGTCACGTTTCCCAAGTTGACATAAAGTAAGGAACTCGACAGAAGGGACCTTGGATATGTTACGCCACAGTCATTTATTGGTCGCTTTTGCGATACCAAGCCTTTGATTTGAATTCAGCGGCAGAACGCAGATGTTTGGAATATTACAAAAATTAAAAAGTAACTTTTTCGTAATATTAATGTTAGGAATATAAAAATTAGCTGGCCGGATGGCTCATTCTGAGCAGTGAACTAATATGTTCTTAATTTTACAGACGGATAGATAATATTGAAGATAATGACAAAAGACAGTGTTGTTCACATCAGCGACAGACTGTATGGAATAAAAAGTGTCGCTATTGATTGGGTTATGAGAAACTATACCCACAATGAACAATTAGGTATAAAATGGACAAATGGAAAATTCCTGGGGGACCTGGATTTCGCAGATGATGTAGCATTCTTAAGTTCAACACCAAGACAATCCCAAGAAGCAATAAATAATTTGTGTCATCTCTCGGTTAAAATAGGTCTCCAAATAAATGCCTCTAAAACTAAAGCTATGAACTTTTCTAACGAGACCTTTGATATCATCTTGAACGGGGAAAAAACTACAGAAAGTTGAAAGTTTCAATTATTTAGGCAGTAAAATGACTCAGGATGGTGACACAACAAGAGAAATCCATACTAGAATTGCTTTGGCAGCTAGCGCCTTCAATAGATTATCTAACATTTGGAAATTACGATCATTGAATATACATACCAAGCTTCGTCTGTTTAATTCAAATGTTATCTCAGTGTTAACATACGGCTGTGAGAGTTGGAAAATAACAAAATCATTGGAGAACAAGCTGAATACATTCGTGAACAAATGTCTAAGAAAACTCATGAACATCAGTTGGAAAGAATTCAAGACTAATCGACAAATAAGAGAAGACTCTAGGCAGAAATATGTCTCCGACTATATAAGGAAAAGACGATGGTCATATATCGGTCATGTTTACGAATGCAAAACAACAGAATACCACTACAGGCGCTCACTTGGGTTCCTGAGGGTAAGAGGAAAAAAGGAAGACCAAAAGAAACACTCAGAAGAACAATAATAAGAGAAGGAAGAACGTTGAGCCTAAATAATGTGCAAGAGCTTTACAGACGGATCACAACGAACAATTGAAGATAATGACAAAAGACAGTGTTGCGCCGTGTTTGGTGCTTAAAGAATTTATTATTATTATTATTATTTGCACACAAAAAACACGACCATGAGACGCAGGTGTTCAAATCTACTTAGTAGGGAAGCGAAGGGACATTGGTGGGAGCTGTGTCTAAATATAACTTTTAACGACAAAATTTTGGAGGGGAGAGAAAGGTTGGTTCAAAAATCAAGTACGTTTTTGAAAAAAACAAGTAGAGACGGACAGACTAACAGATAAACATCCATACTTGACTGAAGCATGACTGAAATGACTTTAGGGTAGGAAATTTGAATTTGAAATAAACCTAGGCAGTGATTGGCCACAGACAATCATTTTATCGGCGCTCAGACGCGAGAAGTGGGGCCATTCCTCAATAGTTGTTCGATGATAGACACAGTATTTTAAAGTGTGGTGATTTCCAAATGAAAGAAAGTGAAATAAGTTCAGGGACGCCATACTATAGCCAGCAGCTCAGCTGAGTTTTGCTAGCATTTCTGTGTTCTTTATTCATAATCTGGTAAGATTGAAATTATTTCTTTGTATATTTTGAATATTGTTTAATGTTCGAGTGATTTGATACTGCCATATCATAATCTAGCCTTACAAACAAGTAGGGATTTGCTCTAGACCCCCCGCCCAAGTCAGGGTCTAGGGACCAACAATATACATAAACTCCAGCAAGGGTTAGGAAAGACAGATCAAGTGTTGAGAATAATGAAACATATTACCTATCCACTTTTAGGGAAGGAAACTAATAAATATTTTTCAGAATCTATAGTCTGGGAGGACCTATCTGATGTAAAACCACCATGGTAAATGGGCTGTTTGGTCAGAGAGATCTGACCTGTCTGTATGATGTGGTTGTTGTGTCCGTGTTGTGTCCAGACGTGGGTAGAGAATAGAATTTTGACACATAGCCAATACTTTGATTGCAGAGCTGTGAGTTTCAGTTGTCAACAAGGCGGTGTCCATTCAGTTGGTGATTTTACTCGAGTGTATCTGTGCAGTACGTTGTGACAGAGACCACTATTATTGCCCGCCAGCACGGAGAGGTGGGACCACCAGATTTCAGCACCAGAGCTACATATGCAAGTTGAGTGAGCCTCTGGTCTGCTGGAAGTTCACCAACGCCTTTTAGTTACTAATACCCCATAAAATTCCTGTAATTTACTGGACACTGTGTAGTCAATATAGACAGGTGTGATGAGGCCACCCCAACAGCACAAGCATTAACTATCCTCCCAAGTAGATGACTACTAGAACATTTTAATAAAACTAACTAGTCTAGTACTTATATATGTACACTCTTGCATTTATTATGTAACATTCCATGCATTTCTTTCATAATTTTTAAATCTTTTTTTTTAAAAAAAAAGTTCTGGTCAACATAAAACTTGATCCAGAACAAATAAATGTAATATAATTCTATCAAAAATTTTACACTCTTGAGTTAGTTCAGTGTATTATAATATTTGTTAAATATTATTAGTCTGCTTAAATATCTGTGGGTGTATCTATAACTATCACACCACATTACATATCATAACCCTAGACATTTTACATAGCTACATTCATTAAGAAAAAAAATTGAGTGTGAGGTCGTCAAAACATGTGATTGAGAGAAAAAAAAAACAACAACAAACCATGTTAAAGAAAGAAAGTGTAAGAAGACAACGGACAATGCCAGAAGATTGTTTTTCTATCTTAATCATATAAAGTTCCCTGGCCCGATGAGGCAGAATTACAGCACTAATATTTCTTTAATCAAACCCATATGACAGTACAGTGTTCCTACCACCAAATTCTACAGAGAACATTTACGGCTATTTCCTCCAGAGAACAGCCTGGGAGTAACATTCTACAGTTTGTTAATATTTTCACCTTCACTACGACAGAAACCTAGGAAAAAAACTTATCTCCACCCAATACCTGCAGTACGAAATAGGAATACCCCCACCCAGGAAAAAATATAATCAACGCACCAATTCAGCGAATCTCCGAGAAAAATAGCAGTTGCCTAGACGGAGTTTCGGGGGCTGAACTGGTCAAACAGGACATATAATAGTCTTAAAATACATTGTGTGTGATTAATTCCTTG
Source organism: Oreohelix idahoensis (assembly GCA_024509875.1). NCBI lineage: Eukaryota > Metazoa > Mollusca > Gastropoda > Stylommatophora > Oreohelicidae > Oreohelix > Oreohelix idahoensis. The sequence goes on from JAMPIV010018750.1 coordinate 714,543, forward strand.
GAGCGTATGCAGCGTTGGCAGAGGGGTAAGCCTGATATGTAGTGAGCTCACTGTATGTATGTAGAGAGTGAAACTGAACGAAAGAATTTATTTTCTTAAGTTACTACTAATATAACATCTTCTCTTTTATCTATCTCTCACTAAGTCTGAAGGCCCACGGGATAGTTTAAAATTGAGGATATATCCTTTGCTCGTCCTGACTACTCCCCACACACCCATTGTCAATCATTTGTTTTGATCTTTTGGGTAAATAACCTCGGTTGGGATCATTCCTAGTTTTCCACATACCAGAGGGAGGGTTTATGAGAGTATATTTTTTTTCTCTTATGTAACTATAATTCACTGATAACTATACATGTTTTTTTGTTCTGATCTATTTTCTAACGATATAATAAACTTAATAAACCTTAAGCTATTGGTGTTGGTCAAAACCTCCCCTGCCATTTATACGTGACCCCATAGTTTACCTGTTCGTTTCTACGTATGTACGTATTTATGTCACAAAATTGTTTGTGTGTGCGTACGTGAGGATAGTGTATTTGGATCAGTGTCAATTGAGAAAATACGTCTCCATTAAAGTGTGTCGTACTAGATAGGTTGGGTTGAGTAATTACTCAATCCAAGACAGTAATTTTTCTTACACCTAAACAGGACTATTTCTCACACCCTTTCTCTCACATATCTCTCACCATCTCACCTCTGCTCGAATGGGACCATAAAAATATAAGGCCTATCTATAAAATTTACGACGGGCAGTTTATTCATCTTATTTGGAATTGAAAACACTATATATCCTAATTTTAATTCATCAGACGTTGAACGGGATATTTTTCATCATTAAAATTTTAAAAATTCCATTTACTTTTAAATTTTTAAATTGACACTTATGTCGTTGTGATGCGCCGTAGGTGTGGTTGATTTTAATGTCTGGTCCAGGGCAGTTATTGCGGAATAATGTCTATCAAATTGTCTTCCTGTGACTCGACTTTTCCGACCCCCGTTGTTATGAGTTTTCACTCTGTTTTTCCCTGTGACACGTAATGAAATTTATGAGGTGGCATCCGAGCTCATGTGTTTCCATTGATGGGGGTAGTGTTTCTTGAGTTTTCCTGCAAATCTAGAGCTGCTTCAACTCAGTGGGCCATGAGGCCTGGCTCAACATTGATCATTTGGCTGGCTGGCGTTTTGAGTGACAGCTATGGGATATCCCGGTTTTTTTTTTGGAGAGTGGCGTCAAAGGTATGCTACGTTACCATCTCCTATAGTCTGCTGGTGCACGTTAAGTGTCTGCGATGAGTTATGGCTACCAACAGTATAGAGGCATTTAGGTTAGTCGCGTCCCAGATCGGAAGGTTTCGTGTCCGAGTCACTGTCAGTTCATTGCCCTGCACTAGACCTAAAGTTTATTGGTCAAAGTCACCAGGCTTTTGTCAATGGTGGGGTCGTATTGCCATGGGTTGGAGTCTTCTAATTTGAGGGCATTAAAAAAAATAATTTGGCCAATGGTTGATGACTGGTTTTATGATAATTGAAGGTGCCCTCATACCGGTGGGGCTTGATCGTTACACCTTTAGCACCAGCATGCTTTAGCCATTTAATGGCAAGTATCATTTGATCCATGCCTTGGGAATGGACTGATGAATGCCAGAGCATGCACAACCCGCCAGTGCATTCTGCGCACTGCATCTTAGGGACAGTGATGGTCATAGGGTACCCTAGGCAAACAGCTATTTGGTGCCCCAAGTAGTGTACACACGCACACACGAGAGGTGATCAAAAAGTAAGATTCCCTATAGGGAAATTTAATTAAGTTTAATGGCAACACTGATTATGATTCACTGTAAGAGGACTGTGTGATCAAAGTTGTTGACATGAGCGGTTGCTTGACTAGTTCGGTTTGAGATGGCGACGCAACTTGAAACGCGGTCCCGTGTAGAAGTGCACAGTGTTATTCTTTTTTATTATGTTCGAAACATATTACTGTTAGTGAAATTCATAGACAGTAGATAGACGTCTATGGTGAAAACGCATTAAATGTTCAATACGTGAGGGAATGATGCAGAAAATTATCAGGAGAAAGAACAGTTATCAATGATGAGCATCGCATTGGCAGACCAAGCACGCATTGCTGCTACTTAAATTCATAGACAATTGATAGAAGTGTATGGTGAAAATACAATAAGTGTTCAACGCGTGAGGGAATGCTGCAGGAAATTATCCGGAGAAAGAACAGATATCAATGATGAGCATCGCATTGGCAGACCAAACTCTGCAACAACTGTCGTGAACAAAACCAGGGCTGAGGAAATGATTCTGCAAAATCGACCGTGAACGGTTAGCGACATTGCCTTTGAACTGAACACTTCATTTGGAACGACGCATCACATTATCATCAACAGGGTACAGGAAAGTATGGGCTCCGCGGGTGCCAAAATGTTTGACTGATGAATACAAAGGTCGTCGATTTAGCTTCCCTGTCACATCTTCAACGGTTTAACGAAGAGGAAAATGAGTGTTTGAAAGCCATCTCTACCGGCAATGAATATAGGTGCACCACTTCATGCCCGAAACAAACAAAAAACCATCAATGGAGTGAAAACACACAACGACGCCTCCATCAAAGCAATTCAAGGCATCTTCATCGGCCGGCAGAGTTATGGCCATTGTTTTCTGTGATGCAAACGACATTATTGTCCTCGAATTCATGTCCCGTGGAACAAAAATAAACGCGAACAGTTATTGCGCTACATTACTACGACTAAGGGAGGCCATTTGAAGAAAAATGCGTGGAATCCTCTCCCGTGGTGTGCTTGTTCAACATGAAAATGCCATAGCACACACCGCACGTCAGACTCAGGACCTACTGTAGCTGTTTTAATGGGACACTCTACACCCCCCCCCCCTCTCCCAAACAGCCCTGACCGAGCGCTATCAGATTTCCGTTTGTTTGGGCCGCTAAAGAAGAACCTAGGAGGACGACAGCATCCAGATGACGCAGCAGTGCACAATGCTGCGCGTGAGTGGTTGGCAAATCATGAGCCAGATTTCTACCTTGCAGGGATTTTAAAACTCGTGCCAAGATGGGGCAAATGCATAAAAGCTCGGAGACTATGATTCCCTTCTCACTGCAACATTCCCGGAAATAATGAGGGTGACATATTGGCAAAGAAAGGGGGAAAGCTACCTCATTTTAACACACTTATAACTCATAAAGAGGCCAAGAGTTTTATCAAGTGCAGGTACAGGAGCAAGTGGGAAGCAGAACATCCCAGCTACAATAAAAGTTATGCGTATAACTTAACCAGCTCAGCAGAAGTGAACAAGTGGTAATCTTCAGACTTCGCACAGGTCACAACAGATTGGGATACCATCTATTCAACAAGTTAAAGATAGGAACTACCAATGAGTGTAGCTGTGGCACTGATACAATGACTGCTGAGCACCTGCTTCAAAGAGGCCCAACATATGAGGAACAGAGAAAGCGCATATGGCCATCACCAGTACCATTCCTGGAGAAAATCTCTACAGCCTCAGACTGACCACTGCTTTCTTTGAATATATTCAAATTGACGTCTGAAGGTGAATGAAGAAGAAGAAAAACGTTGTCATAATCTATTTTAACACTGTGATGTCGATTTTTTAAAATCTTATAATTAAAAGTTTGTATACAACTGGAAACCTTACTTTTGATCTCCACTTGTATGTGTGTGTGTATATTTATATAATTATTGCATAAGTCTTGCAACCTCATCATATAAACAAATTACCATAGAGACCACCACCGAAAAATCATGTGACTGCTTGGTGCAGGTTTCTGCAAGGGCCCCAGCTGCAATGATGGTCCCATGCTCCGTAAGGAGCGCAAAGAAAAATGATTATGATGTACAGTTGTATATACATGCACACAAACGTATACGTGTGTATATATTCTTGAGTATGTCGAGAAATTTATTCCCATTTTGGACCTTAAAAAAATTAACCTTAGACTTATAGTCGAGAACCGGCCAGTTTTGCCCCCAGCCCTTCCCGCAGCATACTGGTATCCTTCAGATATAAATGTGCTGCTTCATTAAATGTTTTTTTATCAAAATATATGATAATACATGTTTAAATCGATTTTATCAAGCTGTTAATTATTAAAATATGAACATACACTCGATTCAAACGATATAAATAAAAATGTCCATCATGCTTTGTACTTTGGGTGCACCGGCATGCACAGCTGTTTTAAGTCGTTTGTTATAAACACACCAGCATTTAGCTAACAAGAATTTTGTCCCGAGGATTTTCCTTGTTTGTATTGAGCAAATTTGCTAAAATTCTTTACTTGTGAATAAACTGAAGTAGTCATAAGATGCAGAATCTAGATCTAGAGTGTGCTTAGGTCCAGGGTTTTCTATAAAGTCACAAATTTCAACTGCAGTACACTTTGTTTACCAGCCACCACCGAAAAATCATGTGACTGCTTGGTGCAGGTTTCTGCAAGGGCCCCAGCTGCAATGATGGTTCCATGCTCCGTAAGGAGCGCAAAGAAAAATGATTATGATGTACAGTTGTATATACATGCACACAAACGTATACGTGTGTATATATTCTTGAGTATGTCGAGAAATTTATTCCCATTTTGGACCTTAAAAAAATTTACCTTAGACTTATAGTCGAGAACCGGCCAGTTTTGCCCCCAGCCCTTCCCGCAGCATACTGGTATCCTTCAGATATAAATGTGCTGCTTCATTAAATGTTTTTTTATCAAAATATATGATAATACATGTTTAAATCGATTTTATCAAGCTGTTAATTATTAAAATATGAACATTCACTCGATTCAAACGATATAAATAAAAATGTCCATCATGCTTTGTACTTTGGGTGCACCGGCATGCACAGCTGTTTTAAGTCGTTTGTTATAAACACACCAGCATTTAGCTAACAAGAATTTTGTCCCGAGGATTTTCCTTGTTTGTATTGAGCAAATTTGCTAAAATTCTTTACTTGTGAATAAACTGAAGTAGTCATAAGATGCAGAATCTAGATCTAGAGTGTGCTTAGGTCCAGGGTTTTCTATAAAGTCACAAATTTCAACTGCAGTACACTTTGTTTACCAGCCTCCTTTGTTTGATCTATCATCATCAACATAATTACTTCTTTCATTAGATTCACTTTATCAGTGTCAATGTCAGAGTTTGAATTGGGCCTTTAATCAATATTCACTCTTATTCGGCCACACTGCTAGCACACGAATTTAAAAAAAAAAAAAAAACCACTTCTTATATCCCATAGCAAATATTAGACCGCCGGTAAAGCCATGGCTTTAAAAAAAATCATGAAAACTCATATGAATCGATTCTAAAAATTTTTTCAGAAAATGGAAACTTTACATGTACCGGAAATCTATTTAAAGCTGAGGTCTCGCTAAATACTGAGATATCGTTGCTACTCTGCAATGACCGACAACAGTATTTCAGTGGGCGGTTTTGGATGGGATGTTGGACTTTCCAGGCAGGTGATTTCAAACAAAAAACTTGTTTGACTTTTAATGAAAAAGATAGCAGTCGCAACAGGGAAATTTTCAAGTAACTTCAGAGCAGAGGCCTTAAAAACTGCATCAGAAATTCTAATGACAGAAGAAAGCTCAGAGAGACCAGTAGCTACAATCTCAGATGCGCTGTCAGTGATTACAATGCTGAAAAGTCAAAGTAATGCTGAACTGGATGACCTAAGAGTAACACTTCGCAGACTATGTCAGCAATACAAAAGAGTCGTGATACAGTGGATCCCTTCTCACTGCAACATCCCTGGAAATGAAAAGGCTGACAGATTGGCAAAGGAAGGGGGAAAGCTTCCTCAACTTGACACAAATATAACTTACGAGGAGGCCAAGAGTTTTATCAAGCACAGGTACAGGCACAAGTGGGAAGAAGAGCATCCAGGCCACACAAAAAATGATCCGTATTACCAGCTCAGCAGACGTGAACAAGTGGAAATCTTCAGACTTCGCACAGGTCATAACAGATTGAGATACCATTTATTCAACAAATTAAAGATAGGAACTACCGATGAGTGTGACTGTGGCACTGATAAAATGACTGCCAAACATCTGCTTCAAAGGTGCCCAACATACGAGGAACAGAGAAAATGCATATGGCCATCACCAGTATGTCGTAGATTTCCGATAGTGATTAAGAACAATGTTAGGTCCCTTCTGAATAGAACTGACAGAGGTGATGACTCAGTGGGAGATAAGGTAAACAGATAGATTTTCACTAGTGAGTTGGTGAAAAGGTAGAGTCTGTCCCTGGATTTGAGAAACTACTCTAGTCCAGCCTATCGGTTACGACTAAACTTTTGCTATTCAGACAGTACACTTATATATATATATATATATATATATATATATATATATATATATATATATATATATATATATATATATATATATATATATATATATATATATTAATATATATTATCAACCACTCACATCCACACACACACAGATAAGTGACGACAATTTAGATGCACAAACGTGAAAACTATATTAATGGAATGTGGATATTGAGCTGACCGACACAAGTAATAAGTTTTTATGTTACTTTTATTTATCATAAAGGGAAACTTCACAACAGCTATATTCAAAAAATATCAAAATATCATAAAAATAAACACAATGGGTTAAGAATTTATAGAAATAGACGCGTAAGTACTATCTCCCCTGTTGAGACCAGATCCCCCACAAAGAGAAGTTAATTAACCCCCAAAAGGTCAAAAAAATTAGCACTACGGTATAGAATTTTACTATACTACGTTATTCTATTCTGAGATGAACAGTATTAGCAAAAAAAAATTTCATAAGAAAAAACCCAAGTGGGTGCATGGATTATACAGTGGAAGAATTATTCATTTCTTCTTTCTCTCGCTTCAGACACCCAGTGGCCACATTTTCACTCTTACCTTGTACGTGCTTTCACAACATCTGGAACATCTCCACGAAAAAACAACCACAGATCCAAGGTTGGGTGTTGGCAAAAACAGACCCCAGTTTCTCCAAGACTGATTAATCTTTCTTATTTGGGAAATGTCTGCTTTGATATTCCTTCTTTAGGATTCTGTTGATGTCACCTCAATTAGTCCAGGTAGGAAATTACTTAAGAGAGCTTTAATGTTCACTGAGTCAGTAGCTAGTAAAATTGATACTTGGAGAGAATGTCAGAGGGGTAAATCTCTCGGGATAAAAATCCTCGTTACACCACAAGTGGTTGGTAGTCGGGTAATGTTAATGAACTTGGGAAAAAGAAATCCGGATACTTATCGGCCCAGTGACGATATAAATAAAAATGTCCATCATGCTTTGTACTTTGGGTGCACCGGTATGCACAGCTGTTTTAAGTCGTTTGTTATAAACACACCAGCATTTAGCTAACAAGAATTTTGTCCCGAGGATTTTCCTTGTTTGTATTGAGCAAATTTGCTAAAATTCTTTACTTGTGAATAAACTGAAGTAGTCATAAGATGCAGAATCTAGATCTAGAGTGTGCTTAGGTCCAGGGTTTTCTATAAAGTCACAAATTTCAACTGCAGTACACTTTGTTTACCAGCCTCCTTTGTTTGATCTATCATCATCAACATAATTACTTCTTTCATTAGATTCACTTTATCAGTGTCAATGTCAGAGTTTGAATTGGGCCTTTAATCAATATTCACTCTTATTCGGCCGCACTGCTAGCACACGAATTTAAAAAAAAAAAAAAACCACTTCTTATATCCCATAGCAAATATTAGACCGCCGGTAAAGCCATGGCTTTAAAAAAAATAATGAAAACTCATATGAATCGATTCTAAAAATTTTTTCAGAAAATGGAAACTTTACATGTACCGGAAATCTATTTAAAACTGAGGTCTCGCTAAATACTGAGATATCGTTGCTACTCTGCAATGACCGACAACAGTATTTCAGTGGGCGGTTTTGGATGGGATGTTGGACTTTCCAGGCAGGTGATTTCAAACAAAAAAACTTGTTTGACTTTTAATGAAAAAGATAGCAGTCGCAACAGAGAAATTTTCAAGTAACTTCAGAGCAGAGGCCTTAAAAACTGCATCAGAAATTCTAATGACAGAAGAAAGCTCAGAGAGACCAGTAGCTACAATCTCAGATGCGCTGTCAGTGATTACAATGCTGAAAAGTCAAAGTAATGCTGAACTGGATGACCTAAGAGTAACACTTCGCAGACTATGTCAGCAATACAAAAGAGTCGTGATACAGTGGATCCCTTCTCACTGCAACATCCCTGGAAATGAAAAGGCTGACAGATTGGCAAAGGAAGGGGGAAAGCTTCCTCAACTTGACACAAATATAACTTGCGAGGAGGCCAAGAGTTTTATCAAGCACAGGTACAGGCACAAGTGGGAAGAAGAGCATCCAGGCCATACAAAAAATGATCCGTATTACCAGCTCAGCAGACGTGAACAAGTGGAAATCTTCAGACTTCGCACAGGTCATAACAGATTGAGATACCATTTATTCAACAAATTAAAGATAGGAACTACCGATGAGTGTGACTGTGGCACTGATAAAATGACTGCCAAACATCTGCTTCAAAGGTGCCCAACATACGAGGAACAGAGAAAATGCATATGGCCATCACCAGTATGTCGTAGATTTCCGATAGGTGATTAAGAACAATGTTAGGTCCCTTCTGAATAGAACTGACAGAGGTGATGACTCAGTGGGAGATAAGGTAAACAGATAGATTTTCACTAGTGAGTTGGTGAAAAGGTAGAGTCTGTCCCTGGATTTGAGAAACTACTCTAGTCCAGCCTATCGGTTACGACTAAACTTTTGCTATTCAGACAGTACACTTATATATATATATATATATTAATATATATTATCAACCACTCACATCCACACACACACAGATAAGTGACGACAATTTAGATGCACAAACGTGAAAACTATATTAATGGAATGTGGATATTGGGACGAGCTGACCGACACAAGTAATAAGTTTTTATGTTACTTTTATTTATCATAAAGGGAAACTTCGCAACAGCTATTTTCAAAAAAATATCAAAATATCATAAAAAATAAACACAAAAGGTTAAGAATTTACTGAAATAGACGCGTAAGTACTATCTCCCCTGTTGAGACCAGATCCCACAAAGAGAAGTTAATTAACCCCCAAAAGGTCAAAAAGATTAGCACTACGGTATAGAATTTGACTATACTACGTTATTCTATTCTGAGATGAACAGTATTAGCAAAAAAAAATTTCATAAGAAAAAACCCAAGTGGGTGCATGGATTATACAGTGGAAGAATTATTCATCTCTTCTTTCTCTCGCTTCAGACACCCAGTGGCCACATTTTCACTCTTACCTCATACGTGCTTTCACAACATCTGGAACATCTCCATGAAAAAAACAACCACAGATCCAAGGTTGGGTGTTGGCAAAAACAGACCCCAGTTTCTCCAAGACTGATTAATCTTTCTTATTTGGGAAACGTCTGCTTTGATATTCCTTCTTTAGGATTCTGTTGATGTCACCTCAATTAGTCCAGGTAGGAAAATACTTAAGAGAGCTTTAATGTTCACTGAGTCAGTAGCTAGTAAAATTGATACTTGGAGAGAATGTCAGAGGGGTAAATCTCTCGGGATAAAAATCCTCGTTACACCACAAGTGGTTGGTAGTCGGGTAATGTTAATGAACTTGGGAAAAAGAAATCCGGATACTTATCGGCCCAGTTACAAACTTATTCTTAATGTTCTTTGGGTTGGTACTCTGTCTCTTTCTGGGTGTAAACACGAAGCCAGACAGGTTCACCTTGAAGACCCGATAACTAAATGATTGTTGGACTTAGGTCCGTTATTTCTCAGATTAGACTTTTTCACCAATTCAGGCCGCTGGTAGATTTTGGGTATGACCCAGTACTGTGTTTAAGAAGAAAAAATACAAAATACTTAACCACAATATAGTATTCTCAATCCTATCCTCACCCGCATAAAATATAATATTATTATCCACTTCGGTTATTTAACTTTAATTAGAAACTATAAGCTTAGAGCTTGTCTTATCGTTTAAAAACTCCCGTGAAATAAATTCTAGTCATTTACAAAATTTAATCATCATGAATTAGAAATAAATACTTATTTTGTCAGTACTCAAAATGAATATTGCATTTACTAGTCGATTAAATATCTCTTACTGGTTAATATCAGTTAGTTAGATTAACGCTACAGCCGGAACAATTTAGCTATAGATTATTTTTAATTCGCTAGCCAATAAGCACAAAAAACTAGTGAAATAATTGCCGGACTTAACCCTTAGATCACTCTACACAGAAAAATCTTAGTGAAATAAAATACGGACTTAGCAATTAAATCACTCAAACTGCTAGTATAATATTTACCACAAACACAGAAATTTAGAACTTCTCCAATCGAAAATAATAAGAAATCCACTTTAACAATGGTCTCTAAATCGAAGCTAGTTGGTTCTGAAAAATCCTGTTGGTACTGAATAGTGGATTTTAAAAGCTGGAGTAAATATCTAAATATGGGTAGAAATCGCTCATACTTGTTACATATGACACCTTCGTCCAGATTTCGGGCTTTTCTTCACTCAAATTCTGAATCAGAGGAAAAATTCACACTTTTACAGCTCGCAGACCCTGGCCGTGAGCGAAACCATCTTTTGATCTGGCGATTCTCACCGTATATAAATTACGTTCCAAATGAACGGAGTCGGGGGGGGGGGGGGGGGGGAAATTGTAATTTATCTCCCCTTAGTCTCAGATTAAGTCCATCTGACCAATGTCTACCGAAAACTACGTCTTAACTTCATTAGCAAATCTCCCCCTTTGCCAAAAATACGACTTTTTGAAATAGTCGCCCCTTGGTTCTCTACAAATCCACCATCCCGTCCCCTCTCTACGCGTTCCGTTTACCTGTCTGATTGCAAACGTTCCTAGTGCCTATTAGACCGTAGAGAAAGACAAAAAAATATATGCGTGGCTAAATTAAGAGAGAGACAGATATCTAAGTGTAGGAGGGTTTTACGTTAACACCGTGCATAATTAATAAGGAAGCCGGTGAAAAGACAGGTGGAAGAAAAATGTAGATATATGAAATCTGTTTTCATAATATCCTGTCACACAGTACCATTCCTGGAGAAAATCTACGGAGATATCAACAGCCTCAGGCTGACCACTGCTTTCTTTGAACTTATTCAAGTTGACATCTGAGGGTGAACGAAGAAGAAGAAGATATCAATCGATTCTAAAACTTTTTTTCAGAAAATCGAAACTTTACATGTACCGGAAATCTATTTTAAACTGAGGTCTCACTAAATACTGAGATATTGTTGCTACTCTGCAATGACCGACAACAGTATTTCAGTGGGCGGTTTTGGATGGGATGTTGGACTTTCCAGGCAGGTGATTTCAAACAAAAAACTCGTTTGACTTTTAATGAAGTCATTCATTTTGGAAGCTTTTAAGTCCTAAAGTCTAGGCGTCGACTTATAGTCGGATCGACATATACTCGAGTATATACATACAGGTTAATGTATGTACTCACACTCAGGCACATGAAACATGTACCTAAATGTACTGCGATTTCCACAAATGAGAGATACACTACTTGAGAAACAACATACTGTAAAATTCACTACTTGAGAAACAATGTACTGTAAAATTCTACAACATTGAGAACACCTTGGTGGCAGTGATACTTGCACTTCTTGTGTGATGTTAGCACCATTTCCATGTTTGCCAATTATGGAAAATGAGCATAATGCGTCTGGTCCTCTCTGCATGTGAATCCTGCACTGAAGCATTCATCTGCTCTTGCAGCAGAAGTTTATGTATCAATTCTATATGCATTCATATTAGTTGTTTCTTACGATAGTGTTCTATACAGTATATTACAATTGCTGATTTTCTTGTATTGGTTTTTCCAAACAACAAAGTCTCTGGCGTTTGTTGTGCTGTTTCCTGGCTGCAGTGTTCTTCAGTATATCCCTCTTTACCCTGTTGTGTTTGAGAGGTTTGTAGATTTTTGTTTACTGCATCTATTTCTATTTTAAATTGCAGTTTAAATCATCTCAAATATATCTATTGGGCATTTGTTGATTTGTTAGTTACTTCTCATTCTGAAATTGTGTGCTGAATATTATTATTCTTAAAGTATTTTTATTTATTGTAAATCATTCTCACTTGCTATGGGAGTTGAATGTTATTTCTTGTTATGATAATATAAAATTTTATTATGACTAGCTCTTGGGACAGGTAACTTTTTTTGGTATGCTATGGAAGTAATTTCTTGTTATGGTAATATAACATTTTATTATGTTGTTTAGCTACCTGGATAGATACATTTTAAAAATAGTTTCAGATGATGATGAATTTTGTACTTTCAAATATTCTATGAGTGGATTTCTGTGCTGTTCCTATTTCTTGCACGTTAGCTCAAAATGTGCTGTGGTATTTTTCTCGACACATCCCACAGTAGGGTTTCTCTTTCATAAAAATATCCTGCTTCTAGTTGCAGTGTAATCAGTTTTTTGTTGCAGGGTATTTTTGGCTTAAGATATCTGACATGTTTGTGTTGGATCTATCAGCATGTCTGCCTTTACAGCTTTGTTTCCAAATGGTCTGTCCACTTCTTTTTTATTATGCTACTGACCCCCCTTGTGCCCAACCCTATGTTTATATGGTCTGGACTGCTTTATCCAGTTTTGTCTTCATTGTTATCCTCCTCAATTTCTTTCTATTCCCATGAGCAAATGTATCCATGCTAATAATACTTTACAGCCTCTATTATTTAAGGATGTACTATGTTGCAACATTTCTTCTGCATTTCATAGCACTTGAATGGCTCAAAGGAGTCAGTAAAAACTATTAGTTTTTTTTTAATGGCAACAGGGAGCTTGTCTGTAATTATAATTATTTATAGTACTTTTGCCACAATTTCTTCTGTGAAGATATACAGGGTGGCCATAAAGTCTTTCCCTGATTTCAAATTTTTTTTGCGCAGAAACATTGGGTTTTTTGGAAATTTCACCAAAGAGCATTATTTTTTTTTGCTACCTTTGTAGATTGCGCACAAATCATCTTTTTCAACATGGCGTCTATGAAGGAGAAAGCGCAGTGTGTTTTATGGTATCACGAAAGTAAATCGCCGTTGACAGTGCAAAGAAAGTTTAGAAGGGAGTATGGACGAGATCCCCCAGATGTTAAAAGCATCAAAGCTTGATATATAAAGTTTACGAACACTGGCAGCGTCGGTGACATGCCCAGAGCAGGTAGGCCTCGTGTGAGTGAAGAAACTGTGGACGCAGTGCGCACAGTATTTCAACGCAGTCCTCAGAAATAAACCTATCGTGCCTCAAGAGACCTTGCAATCCCTCGAAGCACAGTGTTGAAAATCCTACACAAATGGTGCAAATGTTGAAATCTACAAATAGCATTAAAAAACTGTTTTAGTTCAGGAATAATTTCCAAAAAACCAAGTGTCTCTGCACAGAATACTTTTTTTTTTTTTTAAATTTTTGAAATCAGGGAAAGACTTTGTGACCACCCTGTATATGTTTTCAGTGAAAATATTTCTTTAGCTTTCATGCTGCAATATATATTCCAATATCAAGTTCGTTATATTCTATTTTAGATCTGTCAGTGTATACTGTTAAACTGTCCTGAGCCTTTTATTCTATATAACTCTTGGCTATGTTTTTGATAAGCCCAGTGTAGTAGTACCCAGCAGTCTCTGAGACAAAGACAGAATAGGACCACAGGCATGTCATACAAGGTGACTAATATAAAGTTGTGCAAGGAGCTGCCAACCTCATCATGTCAAACAAATTGCCACAGAAACCACCACCACAAGAGCATGTGAATGCTTGGTGCAGGCTTCCTGCAAGGGGACCAGCTTATAGTGTAAGCCCTGTAAGGAGTTTGGTGGTCCATGGTTCAATCCCGTTGAGGTGGGATTATTTTAGACTGCAAACGGCTCTGGGGTCGACCCAGCCTCATGAATTGGGTACCAGATTTACTCTGGGAAGGTTAAGGCAGCCGGCGTGATGCTGACCACATCACCCCTAGTGTGCTGATGGTCAAGAAAATATGGGCCTAACACCATATTCCCAATATGCCTCAATGGGCATGTAACGGGGGATCCCTTTCCTTCCCTCTCTGTAAGGAGTGCAAAGATGATGATGTTTTTTTTTGATAAGTTAAAAAAAATTTAATTATTTCTACAGGGTGATAGACACTGTTTAATTTCTGGAGTTGCCATGGCAGTATCAATTATGTGTATTGGCTACTGTAGTTTATTGCATTACTTATAGTATGTTGTACTTCTACTCCCACCATGCACTTCTGTCTTATGATATGTGGTTGGGTCTAGAGGGCCATCCCGGACCATTTGAGGTTAGAGGCTACCTATTTGATTTTACGTGTGTTATGATTTTCGTAGTCCCACGAGTTTAATAAACTGTAGCATCAGTGTATTTGCAACGTATGCAGTTTTGTACTACATTTGTACATTCCACAAAGCTATTCTAGATTTGCTTTTGAAGACACAAGAGTTGTGGGTAGCCTGACTTTTTGTACATGACTTTCATCAGGTCGCTACAAACAAAATTTCAATTCCTGATTATATTTTATGGTTAATATCCTTTAATCATGAAATAATTAAAAACAAAGCAAAAAAGCAAGAATCAAAATCACGAACTTTATTTAAAGTTAACATATTTTCAAAGTTAACCCAGCCAGCAAAAAACTTAGGTGTATTAAGCTTTTTACAATCTAAACTTTCAATCTTTTTGATGTTTACTCTTGAATTTCTTCCTCCCTCTCATTTTCTGCTGCAGTTCAGCATATTTCTTTTTGTTGTACCTGTAAATGAAAATTAAATTAAAAAAATGTAAAACACTAAAAATATTTAAAATATAGTAAAAATAACAGAAAATATATCATTTCAAGCCTAGTCAACCAGAAAACAAGTTCTGCATTATCTTTCGGTATAAGCATTCAATAAGAATAAATACAGGAAACAATAACAAGATTGTACTGGAAGAAACACCCCTACAAGATGTTGAATCATACATATACCTTGGCAGCAATATAAAAACAGTTCAGGGGACAGACAATGATATCAAAATAAGAATACAAAAGGCTAGAGGAGCTTTTATTTGGGAAATATGTGGAGATCAGCTCCAACACAAAAATCAGAATTTTCAATTCCAATGTTAAGTCAGTCCTTTTGTTTAAAAAAAAAAAAAAATGGTAGCCCCATAGCAGATACTGCCATAGGGGACTGAAGTGTTAGAGACTTTGTCATACTAGGTCCAGCATCGAGAGGTTGGGGGGTGACCAGTTCCCTTCCTGCCTTTTTCTTCTCTAAGTCAAAGAGCAGAGTCAGGTACCCATTTACAGCTGGGTAGACTGGAATTATTGTCAAATTGCCCAAGAAGGGCGACCTTGCAGACTGCAACAACTGGAGAGGAATTACCCTCCTTTCAGTTCCCAGTAAAATACTAGGCAGGATAATCATCCAGAGAATTTCAAAAGCAGTAGACCACAAACTGAGGAAAGAACAAGCGGGTTTTAGAAAGAACAGAAGATGTGTAGATCATATATTCACCCTCAGGAACATCATAGAGCAATGCTCAGAATGGCAGAGACAGCTATACATTAACTTTGTTGATTTTGAAAAGGCTTTTGACAGCCTATGGAAAATACTGAGGGCTTATGGAATTCCCAGCTGCATTGTTTCCATTATAAAAAGCCCCTATTCTAACTTTACATGCAGTGTTGGATTGAGTAATCTAATTTTTGAAGTGAAAACAGGAGTGCGACAGGGATGCCCCTCATCAACAACATTATTTTTGACAGCCATAGATTGGGTGATGCTCCAGACAACAGAGGGCAGTTCAAAAGGAATTAGATGGTTTTCTACACTGGAAGACCTGGAATATGCAGATGACATTGCACTACTCACACATTCACATCAACAAATCCAAGAAAAAACTGATTGACTGAATAAGTATAGCCAGCAGGTTGGTCTGAACATCAATCTGAAGAAGACAGAGGTCATGACACTCAATGTCAGCAATCCTGAACCAATAATAATAATAAGGAACCAGAAGTTAGAACAGACAGACACATTTACTTATCTAGGATGCATAGTAACAACAGAATGAATAAAGCGAGAACAGCCTTTGCTAGTCTCAACAACATTTGGAAGTCTTCCTAGTACAGCACAAACACCAAATTAAGACTGTATAAGAGATGTGTACTTTCTGTGCTTCTCTATGGTGCAGAATGCTGGAGAGTAACAGAGAAGGAAATGTCGAAACTGTCCTCCTTCCACACAATCTGCATAAGGAAAATTCTCAGAATCTTTTGGCCGAATACCATCAGCAACCAAGAACTGTTTATTCGAAGTAAACTGTGGAAGCCAAGATGCAAAGAATGAACCAGAGTTGGGGCACTGTACGAAGGATCGCCGCCGACTGAACAAAGTGGAATCTATTTGTTGCTGCCCTACAAGACGCCACCAGGACCAGGCGTGATGGCCACTGACTGCTTTGACGGTCGGCGGCTATGGATCAAAGAAGAAAGAAGAAGACTGGAGTGTGTCGGTAACGTGATTCGAACCCGTCACCTTTGCCGCGAGACCAGTGCTCTAACCACTCTGTCAATCAGTCCTATTGTATGGCTGTGAAACAGAGAGAACATAAACAAAAACCAAAAAGCCACAGACTTTCATAAATGGATGCTTTCATAGAATAGAAAGATTAAAGTGCTATGACAAGATCACTAATATGGAACTGATGACAAGTGCTGGTGGAGCAAGAGATGAGAAGAAGACGCTGCAGATGAATAGGACATACATTGAGAAAACCTTTTCATAGCATTATCAAGCAGTCCTTGTTCTGGAATCCCAGGGTAAGAGAGGTGGAGGAAGACCACAGAACATATGGGGAGAAGAGAACTGGAGACAGAAATGAAGGGGATGAAGAAGACATAGAAAGACATTGGCCGATGACTTGGAAAAAGTTTGTTGACATCCTATGTTCTTTGGGGAGTTGAAAGGTGAAAAAGGTAAGCATTCTATCTCCCAAACTCTGATTGAACATGCTAAACAGTCTATTGAACTTTACAATCCAAGTGTCTATAGTACCAACTAAAATTGTTCTTCAGGTCTAAATCAGTACATCAAAGCTCAAAACAAAAAATAAAAAAAATTCAAATTTCCTGCCCAAAACTTTCACTTGAACTGTATACTCTTAAATTCTTTACTGATCGTTCCTCTCTGCCCTTGATTTCTGTCCTATTTTCAGCTGCCACAGACACATTTCTTTACTGTCCATTTATCTTTTCCTTAGAACACCCTTTGTATTACATATCAAATTACAAATCAGCATATTTTTTTTGGCAGCTATTTACAGTACTTATATAGCAGCATTATTAATCTCTAACACAACTTTTTATGAGGAGGATCAGGAATCCTACAAAGGTCTCTACCCATCTTGAATGTGGCTTGGAGACCCCTCTGGAAGCTAAACTATTATTATGATGTGTTTTCAGAAAGACAATAAGACCACAGATTTTCTCTGGGCTGTGATAACAAACATTAAGAGAAACTTTGAAATAACAATTTTTCAAACAAAATGTGTGGTTAACATGTCATCTATGGGCAGCAGAAGCCTGACTTAATAAACAATAGTCGCGTACACTGAATCCATGTTAACCATACATGCGAACTGTTGAAGTTTTTACTTACTGTCTAATATTTGCATCAGCCATAAGCTCCTCCACCAGTGTCTGCTTTCTCTGTTTCTTGGTAAGGCGACTACTGTAGAAATCTGTGCCTTCATCCACCACAGTACCCATCTTTTGAGCAATATACAGAGAAATAGTATAATATATAATTGTACAAAAATAGCACACCAATCTGTTTAATACCGTATAAATATATTAATACATAATTACACAACCATAACAGCCCATTTATAACAAAATGTCCACCCCAAATTCTTTGTAAACCATAATCCAACACACAAAAATAAATGTTTTTATGATAACAGTGTAGTTGCCTGATGCAATTTAAAGTTCAAGCTATTAATTCATTATAATAATAATAGCCCCTTCAGTCATAACTGACTATGGGAATGCGCCCCTGAGGTGACAGCCCTCAGCTGCTTATTTTCCTGGTGTTCCTTTTGACGTTTTCTCCTTTCTTCTGCTTGCAGTGAGAGCTTCTTTTCGCCCAACTGAGGTGGCGCCGTAGAGAGAGCATCGCCACTTGGTGTGATCAGCAGCTTCATCCTCCCGGGTTGCTGAATTTTGTCCAGTGCCCTCATGTCTCTCTTGCACACATCTCTGAACCTCAGCTGCAGTCGCCCAACTGTTCCTATGCCATCTGTCCGTAAAAGATATCTTTTGGGATGCGACCATCTTCCATGTGGCGGACATGGCCAAGATGGTCTGCGCTGTCTAAGCAGTGTATACATGCTTTGTACTACAGACATGATCATATCTCAGTTTAATTTTTAAAGAAGTGAAACTGACAGAATTTCAAAAGTTCTAAGAGGTAAAATGTAAGTCAGAATTATTTTAGTACTAGGGGACTGGTCCTGAATAAGTACAATACATTCATAGAGGCTTATCATTCACAAAATAGTTTTTAAATACAAAAAGAAAAAAAAAAATACTGTCAACACTGCATAAATCTAATATGGATAAACAATGTACAGATGTTTAGAACTTCTAGGTTTTACAAAATACTCATATCTAATGACATGAATATTGTGTGCACTATTTTTATCAGTTAATTTTGAAGAATCAATGACAATACTTTTATGAGTAAGAATAATATCATTGAGAAAATACAAACAATATTACCTGAAAATATTTTGGCAAGGCCTTCCTGTCTCGGTGTTTGTAAAATCGTTTGGGATCAAGAACAGATCGCATCTGAATAAGCTCCATGTCATTCCTCAGTTTTTCATCAACATCTGGAGCTTTCATGCCAAACCATTTTTTGCCCAAAGTCTTGTCTCTTTCAGCCTGTTTAAAAGAAAATTAAATAAATCAGCTCTGCCTTTCACTGACACAGCCAGTAAAACCATGTATATTTACAGTTTATTTCACATGAAATTATCATGTACGGTGCAGTTCATTAAACTTGAACTTGCTTAACTCAATTTTCGCTCTTCTCACAGCAGCTCAGGTGACCGCCTTCTTTGCATTTGATGTAAAAAAAAAAAGTTCTGTTAACTAGAATTTGTTGATAAGTTCACACAATTCGCCTGTTCCAACTCGAATTTGGACTCACTTAAGCAGAAGTTTTTCATTCCTAAGTTACTGCATTGTGTCCCCTTTCGTTTTTGTTAACAGGTGATAAAATATTAATAGATGATCGAGGGCCAGGTGGTAGGTTTCAATACTAACATTCTTCATATGGGTATGAGTAAGGGTCATTGGCCAGATGGAACTAAGCGTCACCTTCCACTGCAAGATCAGACAACAAAATCTATATGTGCTTCAAATCAGAAAGCTCCTTGATTATGGGCAGAGGACGCTTACAAAAGGCTTACCCATACCATATTAGGGTTTATAATTCACGAAAACATGTATATGATAAGTAGTCACAAGAAATAAATAAATGAGGACACTAGACAACAGAAGTGATAGGAACTCCATGGATTCAAACTAGGGACCATACCATCACCTCACTGTGAGAATGAGTAAACCATCCTGGCTATCAATAGGTATCACAAACTGCCCAGATATTTCACTGGAAAAATGTCCTTCGCAGGGCAGAAAGGGGAAACTAGGTCATCTTTGTTCTTTTACTGTTCTTGCATCTTTGTATGCATTGTAATAAAATTTACACAAGATAATTCTGTGTTCTTTTCTCTCTCAAAATATGTAAACTTGAAAACGGAATGTATTTTGTAAATGATAGAAAAATTGCAATGAAAAACATCAGTATATCGGGGTTTCTGATGCGCCGGCAAACTCCGGAGTTACACATGCATCATTCAAACACACGTTTCTATATCAACAAAGAGCTATTCTCTCCAAATTTATGATCAATGGAAAGAAGAGTTATTGAGCCTCAGTTTCATATAACACAAGCCCCAATTTGTGTGAAATTAGTTACACAAATTTTGAAGTAATGACAAAGTTGTCTTTTTAAGTGTGCTTCCAAGAGCTGGATCCCTGCTTGTGTTACATCCATAGATTCGCCATCTATTCGACTATCAGTGTGCAAATTCTTATAATTTTCTGAGATTTGTTGAAAGAGCAAGCTTTCACGAACGACAAGCAACCCTACAAGTTTTTTCGCTAGTGTCTAGTCATGAAGGCTGTTCCACTTGGAAAGATCAATCCCCGCTCCCCTGATGCGAATGAGAGAAACTATCGGGCTGATTCTACGGAGCACACAAATGAGAGAAACTACCTGCGTAAGTTAATATATATTTTTGAAAACTGATAACATTTAATTTATACTGAAATAAGTACGACTGTCATAACTAAAATAAAACAAAGGGAATTAGTAAGGGGAGTGCAGGGAGTATATTCAAGGTTGGAACAGCGAAAATGTCATTCTCTCGACTTAGCTTTTGTTTTGGCAATTTAATTATTTGAGGGCGGTTTTAATATCGTTGGCAGAGTTTCACTTGCTATGATGGTATTTGCAAGCAACATGACACACTACACTTTATGTTTTTGTTAAACTGCTTTCAAAAATTGTAAAAGATGCAGATATGTTAATAAAAAATTGAAATAGTTGTGTATAAATTGGTACAATAATTACTCAAGCTTTATTTCAGATCCAGACTATAATATGTCCACCTCTGAAAAGCAGAGGCACTTTAGATGGTCCCAGCACTTTTTAGAGCGTCTGATTGACAGAGTGGTTAGAGAGCTGGTCTCTCGCAGCAAAGGTGCTGGGTCCAAATCACGGTACAGATAAGCTTCAGTCTACCCAGCTGTTAATGGGTATACGGCTCTTCTCTATGAGTCAGGGAAGGAAAAAGCAGCAAGGAAGAGAACGGGTCGCCCCACCTCTTGATACTGGACCTAGTATGGTGAAGTCTCTAACACTTCACTCCCCTACAGCAGTATTGTCAATGGGACTACCTTTACCTTTTAGTGACTTCTAACCCACAATGCACTGCATTTGACAAAAAAAGTTAAAGCTGCTAAGTGGAAGAAGATGCCAAGTTAATGATGTCAACCATAGTCATCACATTTAAAACATGAAAATAGCTAGAGATAAATAATTTTCAAATCACGTGTGGCATCCACCTGTGTAAACGTTTCACTTCCTCATAAATTTTTCGGCAAGTCATCATTTTGGCCATATTTAGAAACCAATTTTTACGTTTTAAAATTAAGAATGGCATATTTTGTCTGAACAAGTCAAGGCTACATAACTAACTAAAATGCACATGGCATCTGTAAAACTTAAGAGCAAATAATACTTTTAACTAGGGCGGGTTCTTTGAAGATTAATTAATCGATTAATTGCCTAACATTTTTTAAATCGATTAACTGATAAAACAAACTTTAATCGATTATTCCATTTTTAATAATGTTTGTTTTTTGCTTAAATGTTAGAGGTTTGTGATGTGGCAAGAATGGTCAATAAAAATAAACTGTTTGGCTGTAACTCACCAGTATTTTCGTTATATTTTCAGGATGATGTTGCCGTATAACAAGTAAAATAAATAAAGTCCTCAGTGATTTCTAAGAACAATTTATTTATGATTTCTAAAAATATTTGTTCAAATTGATCACTTAATCTTTGATTAAAGAAAGTCAATTAATCAACTAAGATATTTTAAAAATAAACCCCAGCCATAGTTTTAACAAAATAAATCTTGTAGCACAATATTTACTGCTGAATCATTTCTATCATACACCACCCACCAAGAAAACAAATGTCACAATGCCACCATGTGCTGAATTATGTTCAACTTCAGCATCTAAACATACCTTTCTTTCTCGCTTGAGTGCCCTGCGTCCTTTCAGAGCTGGAGTTTTGTCATATATTGATGGTACATTCTGAAGAATAACACATAAATTAAAAGACAGCTTTAAGACCGAAAAAAGATAAAATTAGAGATTTAAGATAAAATGCAAACACTAAATTCTTTCAGAAATTTTACTGCTATCTTGATAATCTCTCTTTCTTGCTCTCTGCATTAAATCCCTTTAGCAGCATAATCACTGACTATCTTTCCAGGTTGAACTTCATGACATTTTTTTTTTTATATCGTTAGGTTCGCTGCTAAGGCCCACCTTTAAGTTTTTCTTTATAATCATCTTTATCCACCTTTTCTCTCCTCTGGCTGCCTTGACCGCAGCTTCCTCTGCCTCTTACCAACACATTTCCATCTGTCTCTTCTGATACTTCTTCCTGTCTCGCTGTTTGCTTCTATGTATTTTTCATGAGCCCTAGCTCTGAAACCTAGACCTTGCCTCTGTCCAAACACCAACTTTTCCACACACACATTCCATCATCCTGTGATGGTCTCTGTTGAGATATTTGCCCTGTACTGGTGTTGGTCATCCAAGGACGTCACATTCCTCACTTATTACAATCTTGATCTGCAGACAGAGGTCCTACACGCCTGGCACATATTCATGCTGTTCAAACATCTGGTAAAAATTTATAATGTAAGAGCAAAATTTTCTCTCATTCTTGA
Source organism: Oreohelix idahoensis (assembly GCA_024509875.1). Classification (NCBI taxonomy): domain Eukaryota; kingdom Metazoa; phylum Mollusca; class Gastropoda; order Stylommatophora; family Oreohelicidae; genus Oreohelix; species Oreohelix idahoensis. The sequence continues at coordinate 737,267 of JAMPIV010018750.1, forward strand.
CTTCTTAGATAGCCCACATTAAAGTGTCACCAGTAGCCATGTGTTGCCACACATCCCATGAATTTTGGCTTTCTGTTTAACATAAAATGGCCATCTGCTCCTCTATATACTTTAAACCATGTAAAGATGATCTGAACTTCTTGTTTATACAGATACGAGCGAATCTGACTTTCTGTTCTGTAGTTTATGTTGCTTTATGTATTTTTTTAAATATGGAAACATGCTTCATTCCATAACAAGTCGATCTGATGCACAGAAGTTTATGACATTAAAAAAAAATTTTCACTCACGGTCTAAGCTGCATGTTTTCCCATGATTTTCTTAAAAGCTGATGTTATCTGTTCCTATTATTGCTGTTAGCTCGCCCAATAAGACTGTTATGTCTTAAGTGCTCTTTATCTATGATATTTTGAAGTCTGGAGTAAAATTATTTTATTTTCCTCAAAGATTCTTCTTTGTTGGTGCATAACATTGAAAGATGGTCATCTTTATTTCCCTTTAAACAGTTCTGAATGTTGATGACAATTTGGGTCCCATCGCTTCCCATTCTATAAGTGTCTTTTGTGCCTCCTTTGACAATATTGGAGCCATACCTTCATATTTTCTATGTAACATGCAGGTGGAGGGTCATTAAGTGTATGGTGCAGAAATATGGACCCTGTGTAAGTAATTGGAAAAAAGAACTGAAGTCCTTGAAATATGTATATGTATAATAGGGTGGAAACAAGAGTCCTGGGAAAAACCAGGAATGTAAGAAATCAGAATTAGACAAATAATTTTTTGTTGGGGGGGGGGAAACACTGCCGAAAACCACAGTGTGCCTTTTTTTTTAAAGATCCAAAAACTAACAAAGATGTTCACCAAAAATCCCATTATTAAGAACAACACAGATACCATTTATTTTACCTATATGCTGTGGATACCATCACACTGTGGCATACCAGGAAATGAGAGAGCAGATACGTTAGCAAAAGAGGGAGCAACACAGGAACAAAAAGAACAAACAATCACATTCCAGGAAAAGAAGACCCTTATCAAGGCCATCAGGAAAATTGACCAACAAAGAGACAACTATCACTATCTTGATCGAGCAAAACAGGTGATCCTGTTCCGTATTAGAACAGGACATAACAGACTGAACAGTCACTTATACAGACTGAGATTGGTCCCATCACCCCTATGTACGTGTGGACAGGCAGCACAGACAGCCGAACACATCCTGCAAGACTGCCACATGCTTAGTCAATTGCGAACTGAACATTGTCCCACAGAGACGCACATCCACACAAAGCTGTTTGGGAGTCTTGAAGAACTTTCAACCACAGCAACATACATCCAGAGAACCGGACTTCTTGTGTAGACATTACTAAACAACAGCGAACGAGAAGAAGAAGAAGACCTATATGCTGTATCTTGATAGGTTTTAGGTACTACAATCGATGAATAATCAAGGTTAAGATTGCTGGAATTCGGCCTCAAATGCAAGACCAGAAATGGACGTATGAGAGGATGCATCCAGCATTTATACAACTAGCGTGCAACAGGAACAATTAGTATTCATACACTTCAACATCTGCTGAGGGAGACCGAGCACCTATGGGTTAGCCCACAGTGCAGTTATGTCGATTCTGAACAACAATAACAATCAGATTTCATAGTTCTCAGAAACTAAGGTACACCACAACATTTTTACAGGTAAAATATACTCACATCATCTTCTATTACCGACTTCTGACTTGGCAATGAGCTGGATGACGAAGGACTACGAAATAAAAATCAAAACATGTAATTTTAGCATCATTTAGCTGTGAAATATAATGTGTTATATTAAACTAATGGATGCATATAAAGATAAACAAAGAAACTCTAAAAAATATTCATAAACAGGGGGTCCTTGATAAATGTTGTAGTTATATTCCTAAAAAGCATGACTTATAACAAAATGACATACATCAGACATTGATGTTCCATTGAACTAATGTATTATATGGGCGATATGTGCCAGACCAGCTAAAAAATTCAAATTTATATGGAAATGTACAGGCATATGAATAGGAAATACTTATTTTATCGTACACTAAACTAATATAAAGGTTTATGCTCCTTGGGGAGCTAAAAGGTATTGATTGATTGAAACTAATATAAGTATAATTTATTGTAACTGCTAAATAATAATTAGAAAATACACTAAGAGCACAGAAGAGAAAACCAATGATGGTGAAGATGACATAAAGATGGAAGAACTGAAGGCAGCACTGGAGAAAATCAAGATGGGCAAAGCAGCAGGGCATGATGGTATAACACCAGAAATGGTTAAGTTCATGGGAGCATCAGGCGACCTATTACTCTTAAGGGTTTTACAGGCAGCGTGGTACAACAAGACCATACCAAAGGATTGGGAGATTGCCATCATAACACCAATTTTCAAAAAGGGTGACAATCGACAGTGTGGAAACCATAGAGGCATATCCCTTCTCAGTGTCCCTGGTAAAATCTACTCTAGAATCCTAGAGCAGAGACTCCGACGCCTAGCTGAGCCACAATTGGATGAGGTCCAGTGCGGATTCCAAGCAAACCGAAGTACTTAAGACCTAATCTTCACACTCAGACAGCTGAGTGAAAAGGCCCTTGAGTATAAGAGTGAGATGCATCTTTGCTTCCTAGATCTGGAAAAGGCGTTTGACAGGGTCCCCTGGAGCAAACTTTGGGACTGTTTGGCAAGGAAGAATATTCCAGCACCTCTGATTCATGCTATACAGAGCTTCTACAAGTCTTGCAGAAATTATGTGAGGACAGCAAACCATAAGTCGGAAGAGTTCAGGACCACCACTGGTGTAAGACAAGGTGATATCCTATCACCTTACCTCTTCATACTCCTTATGGACGATGTCATCAAGGCATGTAAGGAGAGAACAAGAAAGTATTCAGTGGGGTACTGGAAGATGAGACAGGTCTATATTTCAGAGCTGGCATTTGCTGATGATGTTGCCCTGATTGCTAAATCAGAGGCACATCTCCAATCCAACCTGCAAGTCTGGAAGGAAGAGCTGGGAGAACAGGTCCTGGAGCAGGTCGACCACTTTAAATACCTCGGAGCTATTATAGACCGAAAGGGAGGCATCAAAGAAGAGTTGGCCACTCGAAAAGCAGCAGCTGGGAGACTTTTTCAGGCCATAAATCGAGGATTCCTCAGCAAGAGAGAGGTTGGTAAGAAAACGAAGATGGCTGTATACCGCTCCACCTATGTCCCAGTCTTGACATACAGATGCGAGTCATGGGCAATGACTACAACCCATAAAAGCCAGATCCAAACCTCAGAAATGAGGTATCTGAGGAAGGTGGTTGAAGTAACAAGAAGAGACATGGTACGCAACCAGACGATACGTCAAGGCCTTAAATCCTACCCCCTGCAGACCCAAGTAGAACAGTCCCAATTAAGATGGTTTGGCCATGTCTGCAGAATGGGAGAAGATCGGATACCACGACAAGCATGGGAAACAAAAAGCCAAGGATCCAGACCCCGAGGACGACCCAGAGTCCGCTGGGAGGACAACATTAGACAATCTTTGAAGGATCGAGGACTAGAATGGAACCAGGCCAGGAGGAAGACAGCCGATAGGATAGTCTGGCGCTCTCTCTTCCAAACCTCTACACCTCACGGTAGAAGGGGAACGACTAAGTAAGTAAGTAAATATACTAAGAAATAATTAATAAAACATAAAAATAAATTGTTAAAAAATGATTCTTCCTATTACAATTGCTCCTCCTCAGCACTTGAAGTTGCTGCAACTGTAGCTTAAGTTTCTGCTGCATCTGTGACTAGCTGTTGAGGTTGATGTTCTCTGACTTTGTTTTGTTGAAGAAGGGGTCTAACTTCATCTGCTTGCCACCATGAATCTTTGCGTCATAAATGTCATGATAGCAGTACAAACTATCATTTATGAGTCATGTTACTTTAGCAGAACAATCAGGCAGGTGATCACAACTCTGCAGAATGCCTGTTAATTCATCAGCAAGGTTAAAAACACGCCTAAGATTCCTTGTTGTTAAATGCTGTTTTATTCAGTCGGGACTGTATCTTAATCTTCCATTGTCTCTTCATGAAGATAAACTTATTGCAGTACTTATGTTTTGGTACATACTGTATATATTTTTTACATCTTATATACAGTTCTTATTAACTGAAATACAGAATAAGAAAGAGAAGATTTGAGGGAAATATACATGTTCAAACAAAGTTAAGTCGGCCGCCTTAACCTTCCCAGAGTTGCTCTGGCACCCAATTTATGAGGCTGGGTCGACCCTGGAGCCGTTAGCGGTCTAAAAAATCTCACATCAACTGGGGATCAAACCATGGACCACATAGCTAGGAAGCCAGTGCACTAACCACTGTCCTACTGTGGCTCCGGCATAAATATAAGCACATATAAAAAAGTGCACCACTAATGTGCTGCACGAGGCTACGACAGCGTATTTTAATTATTTTGTAAGTACTGCTACATTGAAGAATACAACTTCTTTGATCCTTAGTCGCAAACTGTTAAAGCAGTCAGTGGCCATCACGCCTGGTGGCGTCTTGTAGGGCAGCAACAAAGTGCTTCCACTTTGCTTGGTCTGCGGCCATCCTTCGTGCAGTGCCCTAGCTATGGTTCATTCTGTGCATCTCGGCCTCCACAGTTCTCCGCCAAGTTGTTTTAGGCCGACCCCTCTTTCACTTTTCTTCACGGGTCCACAGCATAGCTGTTCAAGTGATGGCATCAGGGTCTCTTCTGAGGACGTGGCCAACCCAACTCCAGCGCCTGCCAGCTATGATAGTGTGTATGTCTTCTTGGTTTGCTCCAAGGAAGCAGTTCTTGGTTGGTGGTGGTATTTGGCCAATAGATTCTGAGTATTTTCCTTGGGCAGATTGTGTGGAAAGAGGACAATTTCGACATTTCCTTCTCGGTTAATCTCCAGCATTCTGCACAGAAAGTATGTAGCTTTCATATAATCTTAATTTGGTGTTTGTGATGTACTGTGAAGACATCCAGATATTGTTTAGACTAGCAAAGGCTGTTCTCGCGTTATCCATTCTGTTGTTGATGTCTTTACTTGTTCCGCCATCTGGTGTTACTATGCATCCTAGGTATGTAAATGTGTCTGTTCCAGCTTCTGGTTCCTTACTGTTATGGGCTCAGGATTGGCCACATTGAGTATCATGACCTCTGTCTTCTGTAAATTCATGTTCAGACCCACCTGCTGGTTTTATTCTGTTGGGCCTGTGTCTTAATCTTCCATGGTCTCTTCATCAAAATATTTAATACACACTTGTTACTGCACTTATGTTTTGATACATACTGTATAAATTTATACATTTTATATACAGTATACAATTATGAATTGAAATATAGAAAAAGAAAGAGAATATTCGAGGGAAATATACATGTATGTTCCTGTTCAAACTACGTAAGTGCTAATATATACGATGATCAAGTTTCCAGTTCCTAATTAATCAACAACGTGTATGTGAAATGACGTATATCGAAAACCCTCTGCATATACATGTTTGCTTGTAAGCAAATATGAGTGCATAAAAGTGCATCACTAATGCACTGCACGATGCTACCACAGAATATTTTAATTATTTTGTAAGTACTGCTACACTGAAAAATACAACGATTAAGCTATAAAAGAATTTCTGTAGTAGGTTTAAATATATGTTCTTCCAGAATTTTGTATGTACAGTTTTCATCTGGTTCTATGAAATCATGTTTCCCACTAATCCCTGACATCAATTATGGATTTAAAAAAAAAACACACGTACACTACTAAATATATATTCATTATTGTAAAGTACTATTCAGTACAGACTAATTAAGTCATTATTAAGTAAGTACTATATAAATAAAAAAAGTAAAAAGAAGAGACATCACAATTTTGATGGGTGACATAAATGCAAAGATAGGTACAGTCAACACCGGCTTTGAAGAAGTCATGGGAAAACATGGGCTAGGAATAATGAATGAAAATGGGGAACTATTCTCAAACTTCTGTGCTTCAAATCAACTGGCTTTAGGAGGAAGCAAGTTTCCACTGTAACAGCGCCATCTTGTCATCACCATTGTCTCCGTGGTTCAGTGCCTTTCTACCACAACATCTTCAAGAGGAAGATATATTACTAGGCCATAATAAAGCCTAGAAATAGTTGTGTTGTATATGTGTGTTTTTGCTCCTTCTAGAGCATTTATCGCATGTGTTATTTGCGTGGCCCAATTACTACGCGCCGTGCACTAAGTTGAGCGATTAGCCCTAGGGCCTATATAAAGAGAGAGTAAGCCGGCGAAAGACCCTTTTTTGCAAGAACAGCCTAGAGAGAAAACGAAGTTAGGCACGCCCTGTGTGGGTAGAAGATGAACAAAGACATGACACGTGAGTTAATTTAGGTAGAAGGTGATAGTGTTAGAAAGAATATAGGGATGTAGGTCTGCCACCTATTTGGTATCATGTTTAATGAAATAGATAGATAAATGTGTTTCCTAAGGAGATTTCTTTTAGGACATTATGTTTAGTTCTGAAATGATAGATGAGTGAAAATATGTGTGGATAGATTTTACTGGTGTTAAGTCCAGATTGCGGCTGTAAGAGTTTAGTAGCAATTATTTCATTCATCATACTGGGCAAGAAAGGCAAATATAGTAGGAAACTATTTCATACATGGAACTGGACAGAGATGTTATCAGGGACTGAAATTAAGATAATATTAACTTGTTGGCAAGATGGCAACTGGGGGGGCCACGTGTTGATGACTGAGCATAAAGATGACGCATGTGAGCGACAATAATATGCTTAGTTATCACGTGTTATAGGCCTAGTAATGTTACGCTATTTTATATTGTGTGAATTGACACGTGGGTGAAGGCAGGTTAATGTAAATTCCTTCAGTAATGGAAGAGATAGTTTTTGTGTTAAATTTCCTTTAGGTGATGTATTTAGTTCTAGTTTTGTTAAGTCAAGAGTAATTTTATTTTATTCTTTGATGTAAGGGTAATTTAGTGTACTTCACGATAATTGATTATTCTACTGTATATCTTTAGTGTGTTACTTTAAGGTGAGGATAGTCATTTAGATTTCTAGTGAGCGCAATGCCATTCCTTTGTGCGTAAGGCACTTTGAGACAGAGGTGTTTCTCTGTTTGCTCCTTGCAGAGCATGGAAACACCAGTGTAACTGGTGTCCATCACAGCCCACAAGAAGCATTTTTATGCTATTGCAGTGGTTGTTTTGGTAACAATTTGTTTCATGTGATGAGTTCCCAATCTCATCAGTCGGCATATACGACATGCTTCAGAATGCAGAGACGAATATTGAGATGGATCAGTTGCGAGGTGGTGGTTTATGCTCATTAATGAGAGTATTCATTGTACATATCGTTTAATATTATTACTTAATTATTGTTATGTGTAGAATGATTTATGAGAGCACGTGGGTCCACTTGGGAACAAATTATATCTCTTCTCACTTCTGATGGAGCATGGGGCCACCAGTGTGGATTGCCTCCGCATGAAGCATTCAGATGCTCTTGCAGTAGTAGTTTCAGTAGCAATCTATGTTACATGGTAAGATTGCCAGCCTCATGCACAACACCATACTAGTCTCGCTAGACGACATGCATGTGTGTGTGCATGATAGTTGAATGTTTCACGTAGCGTGGAAGAAGGACAGTTTGACAGGTGAGAGCATGGTGTTTCTCATTTTTAACTATTATGATTTTAACTAGTCGTTGCTTTGTTTGTGTTTTCAGATTAGCAATCGAGCACTGGCTGGGTGTTTTGTTTGCTTTGTTTTATTTGTTTAATGTTTGCTTTTTGCGCTTTGTCACTGACAGGGTTGTATGGATAAATACAGCCCCTGCCTTAGAATCAAGAGTTTTTAATGTTGTTCGGGTCAGTGCGAGTGTGAAAGAAAGTGATCACATATCACAACAGCAGCATCATCATCATCTCCCCCACCCTATCACACCACATAAGAGAATACACAAGGCAACATAAATATCACCAGACCATAGAACAGAAAATCAGATTGATCATATATGCATAAACAAGAAGTTTAGATCATCATTGCAGGATGTAAAGGTATATAGATGAGCAGATGTGGCATCAGATCACCACCTTCTGATAGCCAAAGTAAAAATGAAACTCAAGAGATATGCAAAAATGCAAAATTATAGACAACAATTTAATGTAGGACATCTAAGAAATCAAGAAACAAATTTGCGGTCACAATATCCAACAAATTCCAAGTGCTTCAACAGCTGGAAGATGTAGAGAATACAGAAGACTATTGGCAGCAAATCAAAACTGTATGGAATTAGACATGTGAAGAAATACTGGGGAAAATGGATGACAACAAAAAGTATGGATAACAACAGAAACCATCAATAAGATAAAAGACAGAAAAAACAAGAAAGCAGATTTAAACACAAGCAAAACCAGAAGTTCCAAAGCCAAGGCTCAAGAAGTGTACACAAAGCAAACAAAGATGTAAAAAGAAGTATCAAAAGAGACAAGAGGAAGTATATTGAGGAGTTGGCATGAAAGGCAGAAGATGGATGCAGCCAAAGAAATATGAGAGAACTGTATAGCAGCACAAAGAAGCTAACAAGGAAATACAAGCAAACAAGTTGCCCCATAAAAGACAAGAATGGAAAACTGTTCAGCAATATACAAGAGCAAATGAAGAGGTGGACAGAATATTTTGAGGACCTTCTCAATAAACCAGCTCCACAAAACCCCCCGGACATTCAGCCAGCAGAAGAAGAGCTACAAATTAACGGTGAAAGACCAACGAAGGAAGAAATAAAGAAAGCCATAAAGCTTCTAAGAGATGGAAAAGCGTCTGGACCTGATGGCATTCCAGCAGAGGCCATCAAAGCAGATATCGACACGGCTACAGAGATGTTATATAAATTACTTAGTAAAGTCTGGGAAAAGGAAGAGATACCAGCAGAATGGAAGGAAGGATATCTGGTTAAGTTGCCTAAGAAGGGAAATTTACACGAGTGCAAAAATTACAGAGGAATAATGTTACTATCAGTGCCAGGAAAAATATTAAACAGGATTATCCTTGAGAGATTAAGAGTCCATAGACAAGAAACTGAGAGATGAACAAGCAGGTTTTCAACAAAACAGATCATGTACAGACCAGATAGCCACTTGGAGAATAATAGTTGAACAAAGTCTGGAATGGAATTCACCACTATACATTGGATTTGTGGACTACGAAAAGGCATTTGACAGTGTAGACAGAGAATCACTTTGGAAATTGATGAGGCATTATGGAGTTCCCCTGAAGATCATTAATTTAATAAAGAAAACATATGAAGACATGACATGCAGTTCTTCATGAAGGACAGCTTACAGAACCGTTTGGGATAAGAACAGGAGTGCGACAGGGATGCTTCGTCTCCATTTCTTTTCTTACTAGCAATAGACTGGGTTATGAGATCATCGACAACACACAACAGAAATGGAATCCAGTGGACTCTGACTAAGCAGTTGGATGATATGGATTTTGCTGATGACTTGGCTCTTCTTTCCCATAACCATAATCAGATGCAGGACAAATTGAAAACACTCGATGAGAGGTCACAGCAATTGGGTCTGAAAATACACAGGGAGAAGACAAAAATAATGAGAATAAATGCAGGTAATGATAACAGGGTTGAACTTGAAGAAACACCAATACAAGATGTAGAATCGTACACATATCTTGGCAGCAATTTAGACAAAGTTGGAGGGACAGACAGTGATATCAAACTAAGAATACAAAAAGCAAGAGGAGCTTTCATTGCATTGGGAAATATATGGAGATCAAGAGAAATCGGATCCAACACGAAAATAAGAATCTTCAATTCAAATGTGAAATCAGTCCTATTGTATGGCTTTGAGACATGGAGAACAACAAAGACAACAACCAAAAAGCTACAGACTTTCATAAATAGGTGCTTGCGTAGAATAGAGGTTACCAACGTGGAACTGATGACAGGAACCAGACAAGTGCCAGTAGAACAAGAGATGAGAAGAAGATGATGGATAGGACACACACTGAGGAAACCTGTTGATAACATTACAAGGCAGTCCTTGATCTGGAACCCCCAGGGCAAGAGAAGCAGAGGTAGACCAAGAAGCACATGGAGCACATGGAGAAGAGAGCTGGAAACAGAGGTGAAAATGATGAGGAGAATGTGGAAAGAACTTGAGATGATGGCACGTGACAGGAGGACTTGGCATGTGTTTGTTGAAGGCATATGCTCCTTTGGGAGTGGAGGGTTATGAATTTTACTGGTGTTAAGTCCAGATTGCGGCTGTAAGATAAACGTAAGAAATCACACAAATTAAAAAAATTTATATCTAACATCCATACCTTGGACCACATAGCCAGCTCGTTCCTCCCTTTGCATTTTTGTCAAACCAGCTCTCATATGTGTCACTATCTGGGAATGAGATACAAATTAAAATAATGAAAGACACGAACATTAAAAAAATTTAGGAAATAAGTATTAACACTCTTCGGACCGGAAATATAAAAAATCGTTCCGAACGGAACGATGACTTTTGAAGTAAAAACAGCAAATTTATTTTTTAATTTTGACTTCAAATCTATGTTTTATTTTAAGAATACATGGTAACAATTATATCTGTGCTAAAAAATATACAGCTTTTACTTATTTTGACTTTGAAATTACACGCGGAAAAATGTAAACACCGCATTTGTCCGTCCGCCATTTTGGATATTTTGTAAACAAGTCGTCTTAACAAATCGTAAACAAAATGCAGCCTGATAGTGACTACAACGCATCTAGTGATGTAGATTCCTGTTCTGATGATTATTCAGTGAACTTGGAAACTTCTGATGAGTCGGATGGTGAAAATACAGCTCAGAACAACTCAAATCACCTGCCATACATGCAAAGGTAATGTTACTTCGTTACCGAAATGATAACGGCTGATTTTGAAAAGCAGTAAAATAGTCATTTTAGTGGGTAATTGTAATCAGAATAGCTGTTTTCTGTTTGTTTTTGAAAAAAGAAACAAATATTTCACCATTCAAACAATTAACAAAGAACTCATGGCACCAGGAAATAAATATAAAGGGGGTCAGATGTAACCTGTGAATCAGCTGATTTTTCTGACCTCATTTGCCCTGTGTCTCTGCTTTTAAAAATTATTATTTACATCATATGACTTTATGACCGACAGTATTCCATTGTACGGAAAATGTAATGTGTGTCAATTTTCCTGTGTACACTAAACTGTAACTTTGAATTCTATTGTTGATCTGTAAAAATTAATTTTAAATTGTTCTTCTTGGAGATGTTTTGGTTATGATAGACTTGATGAAGGCCCACCTTCCAAGCCTCCACCCTTTTTGCCTGAGAGGGTTCCATGTCTGCAACTGTCAGAGGTGAGAATATTGTTAACATATATTAGAATGATGTGCAAAAAGCTATAACAACCTGATCAAAATGTTTCTGTTGATGAAAGAATGGTTAGAAATAAAGGGCGTTATTCTTTTCGACAGTAAATTAGAGACAAGCCAACAAAATAGGGGATGAAGTTATGGGTTCTTGCTGATGCTGTTAGTGGATATAATTATGACTTTGATGTTTATTTAGGTAGGAACACTGTAAATGGACCACTTGGTTAAGCTTATACTGTAGTTATGAATCTTATGAAATCTTGGTGAGACAAGGATATAGGGTTTGTTTTGATAATTTTTATACATCCATTCACTTACTTATGGAAGTTAGGGATTGGAGCTTGTGGCACATTTTTTAGAAACAGAAAAGGGTTTCCAGCTGCACTTTCAAATATAAAGGAATTTGAAAAAAAAAATAGTATCAGAGATGCAATGAGGTGGGTTAGAGATGAAGAATTACTAGCACTGCAGTGGAGAGATAACAAAACTAAGCGTAGAACTAAGGTTAATGGGAATTTTTAAGAACTTAATGTTAGACAGCCAAATCTTGTAAGGGATTACAATATATACATGAAAGGTGTGGACAAGAGTGACCAGCTGATTAACAAGTTCATGTACAATGTTTTGAGAAAGACCAATAAATATTGGAAAACTCTTTTTTTCACTTTCTGGATATTGATAGGGTAAATGCTTACATTTTATTTCAAGACTGGCAGAAAAATCACCCAGATGTAGAAGAACTGAAAAGACCAGCTAGATATGGTCTGATAGATTTTACAGAAGAACTAAACAAGGAATTGGGGAACATAGGTTTGTATGGTGATGTACCACTCGCTTCAAAGCCACCAGTTTTTTCTCGGCATGCCTTGGACCCCGGGTTTACAAAGACAAAAAGAAATTGTAAGCTTTGCTATCAGACTGTAAAGATTGAAAGAAACACAAAAGTTAAATGTAAAGTTTGTGATACTTTTTTATGTTTTCATGCCGGTAGGAATTGTCTGTCAGAATACCACATGCCTTAGTATGAGATATCTAAAGATGTGTTTAGTCTTTATTATGTCAACCTCATAACTGATTTTACTTATGTGTTAGTGATTGTAAAGGGCAATTTTTACTATCTTGCAATATAATACATTTATATACTTATTATGTTCGCAAATATTTGGTAATCAAAGTATTTCCTTTTTAAGTGCTTAAGGAGAAGTCATTTTTGAGTTACTTCCCTTGAAAGTAGTTCCGTCATCTTCGATCGGACTCCGCGGACGAGACTAGGCCTACTGCGATTTATTCTTTGGCTGGGTAGGAATAGATTGTTCTTGCTTCAGTATATCTATGGCCTGAATTTATACGTAGTGTTTGTATGAGTAGGACGAGTCTGTCTTATATATGGATATCTTTACATTTCTAAGTCGAACTATGTTGGTTGTGGCTAGAAAAGGTCAAAGGCTATGCAGCGGAAGTATCGCTAGCAAGGGGTGTGATTCATGGCTGCCATCCTGTCTGGATGCAGAATTTTGTTGTAGCCGGCCTATCGCCGAAAAAATGATCTATAAGTAGATGGGGAAAAGTGATAGTCATTTAGACATGTTGTATGTACTTTACCCCAGTGTTTATTCTCTTTTGCCAAGGAATGGCAAAGTTATATTTCGCATAGAAAGGTAAAACCACAATTTATTATGAACTTGGGCTTCGCCATCGTTGTCGATAAACAGATGCACAGTGGTACTTTTGAAAAGAATATTTATTCAAAGGAAGACGACATTCCTATGTATCAGCACTAGATTATATGATATTAGTCAATTACTTCTATGATAGAAGTCATGAAGAAATGAGGACATTTAACGAATGACCAATTTTGGTCTGGGTCCTATAGTGAGTGAAACTCACGAGAGAAGAACAGCCATGTTGAAATTCATATACTTTGTATTTATCGAGTGAGAAAAAGGGATGCCTGTACTATCGCTCGATGAACCAAGAGATCACTGCTACATGTGAGAACCCATGTCTGGGATTCCTATATCTTTATGGAAAATATATATATTGAACTTTACGTGAAGGGATATTCACTAGACGAGGTTAGGTCTAGGAGCCTTCCTATATCTTGGTTATGGTCTGACGTGCCCAGTCAGTAAAGCCAGATGATTTACATGATGGAACTCTGAATGCTTATTTACGAATGCTCCATTATGATATTTGCCAAGCATGAATGCTAACTTAAGATGATATTCCTGTGATCAACATTATGCTGTCTATGTCGACATTTGTTCCTGTAACCATACACGTACTGTCCAAGTGTGCGTCCCATTAAATGTTATAAAAAGACCACCGTAGTTCCAGTACTTCTTGAATTCGAACAGTGTGAGTATGAGTGATGTACTATCAACCTGTCAACTCTATCGAATCATTCTACCATTCGCGTTCTGACATTCACATACACACTCATTGTTTACACTCACATTCTTGTCGGAGCCTCATCACGTTCCAGGACAAGATGACCTGTATGACCAAAACTGTGCTGGGTTTAATGAGTTGACAATCGTTACACTTTACTACACCAGTCCCAACATCTACATTTATCAACTGGTGGACATTCACGTCATTTAACAAATAAAGCGTGATTCAGCAACTAGTAGCCAGTATGAGTAAACAACTAAACAGAGTTTAACAACTGGTGTGCCAGCTTCCTGGGTCAACCTGCACAGTGACCATATTGAGAAGTAAACTACTGAGACCAGACGTTCCTTGGGGTCTGTTACGACACACAAATACATCAGCAGTACAACTCTACAGTGATGTCAGCGTGACCTGTCCTGTCGACAGTATGCGGTAACTAGGTCAGCGTTTGTTGACATTTGGTTCGTTGGACATTTGCCATACAACTGACAGTGTTACACAGCAAGCTTGGTTGAAACATAGAACATTACACATCAGGACTGGAGAATATTTGACAGTGTTTGCGAAAGGAAATGTTATTGAACTGAGAAGTCCTACATCGATTGTTATCATTCACATCAACGATGGAGCTTCTATTTCTGTGTTGAATTTAAAATAATTAGACCAGAAGTATTTGTTTAATAAAGTACCACAGTACTGTACTATTAGGCAGTGTAACTGAGCCTTCTTTACAACACATTCTTTCTGCAACACTCTATTTACATCATATTGCCATACTATTTATGCAATTATGTATTTATGTTTAAATATTTATATGTGATATTTGTCACACAGCAGAGTATCCCACGTAATAGAGGGTCTGATGTGTGCGTTTCTATAGGTGCAATTTTCTTGATTGAAAATTTGCTGCGACAGCTGTTGCTATTAGTGTTAGCTGTGAAGACTGTACTCATTGTTGTTTTTGTAATATTCCTCTGTTCTTTAGTTTGTTTTGATTTGTTTGTAATTTGTTGGTCTACCCTATTCTATCTTTCAGTTCTATTCTCAATTTATATTTATATACTGTGGCGTTATTTGTATTTGTTATCCTCTTGCGGTTTATCTTTTATTGTTTTTCCCATTTGATTTATTTCATCTCCGCAAATGTTTTCATGTTCTCCTGTATAATTGTTTTGTTTTGTGCCTGATCGACATACACTATTTAAAATATAGTTGATCATATAAATTGATGTACAAGAATCAACTGATAGTTAATTGCTATTACTAAAGGTACACAGTTGATGATATAAAACACTATTTCTGGTGCACTGCACTTATATTATAGAGTGAACCAGCAATTTATAGCTGTTATAATATAAGGATTTATACAAGACCTTTGTAAGGCTTGTTTCCCACAGTGATTGGGATAGTTAAGTACTATTTTCCACAGGTTACAAAGTTATCATACAAGGTCTTTGATTAAGACTAAGAAAGTGAATTTATTTACTTTTGCAAATTACTGATCTTATTAGACAAGATGTCTACTTTAGATTATTTTATCACACAAGGCAAGGTTCTTGATAAGACTGGTCAGCAATTAGAAGAATGGGCAGTTGCTCAATATGACAAAGCATTGGCTGCTGAAGAAAGAAAAGCATTGATTGAAGAAAGGAAATTAGCAGCTGAGGAGAAAAAATTAGAAGCTGAGGAAAGAAAATTACAAAGAGACTATGAACAAAAGAAATTGCAGATACAGACTGATGAAAAAAGATTCCAGATGGAAATGGAAAAAGAGAAAAGAAAGGATGAAGCTGCTGCAGAAGAGAGAAAATTACAAGCTGAAGCTCAAGAGAAAAAAGCAATAAGAGAACATGAACACCAAAAAGAACTTTTAGCATTTGAGTTAGAAAAGTTAAAGTTAACAAACATAAGTGATGGTAATCAAGCATCTGGTGGTAATGGTAAACCCTTTACTTACAAGGTCAAGGTACCAGCGTTCAACCCTTCCAGTGATGACATAACATTCTGGCTAAATAGATTCGAACGCTCGTGTCGAGCACATAATGTGGACAAATCACAATATGCTAACCAGTTATCAGAAAATCTGAAAGGTGATTCTCTGACTAGTTTAAGTTTGGTTGAAGAGGCTGACAAAGATAACTATGATGTTATTAGGGCAGCCTTATTAAAGAAGTATCAGTTGTCTGAAGAGGGTTATCGGAAGTTGTTTAAGACAATGGTGCCTGAGGCAGGTGTAGAATTCTCAGAATTCATTGCAAGGACACGTCTTACATTTGATCGTTGGATTGAGCTATCCAAAACAGAAAAGACTTATGAAGCCCTTATGGACTTGATACTCAGAGACAAGATTATGTCAAGTATAAATAAACCTTTCCTCGAATTCTTACATGAGCGTAAACCTAAGTCTCTAAAAGAAATGGAACAGTATTGTACCCAATACGTCACTGCACATCCGGACGTAGCTATTAGCAACAATAAGGTTAAAGAAGGTATGCCAGTTGCTTCTGCAACACCATACAACCCTAATCACTCTCACAAATTCCAAGGACCTCAAAATAAGTTTAATAAAAAAGGTAACTATTACAGTTATCAGAACCAAGGTAACCAATCATTTCAGGGTTCTTCTTCGAATACCTGGAGAAGAGCTGACAGCCCTCGATTCAGGGGTGGTCATAATTACAGGAACTTTCGCAAAGGAAGTCATTCTAGAAACTATCCAAGTTTTCCTTCATGGAGACAACAAGATCATAATTACAGAGATACTCATTATAATGAATATGATGATAGTAACCAAAGGAGCTATGATTCAAACCCGAGTAGAGGTTATAATAGTGGAAACAATGATAAGTACAGAGGCAATAATAACAGAGGTAGAGCACAATTCAAAAAACATAAAGCTCATTACCAGGCGAACTCGGCACAGCAAGAGTCCCACGAAGCCTATAAACAAAATAAAGATAATTATGACTCTAATAATATGGCATGTGCCGCTTTTGATTTTGGGAGAGCATCTCAGTGCCCCCAATGCAAAACATTATTTGAGCCAACCACAGTGTCTACTTTAAGCTGTGGGCATCCTCTTCCCGCTCTTCCTGCGTCAATCGCGCATGATGGGAGAGGTTCTCTTGTCTTACACAAAGGTTTAGTAAATGACAATCCAGTCTCAGTACTTTTTGATTCTGGATGCACAACTATTGGGGTTAGGCAATCACTCATAGATCCTTCTCATTCTACAGGCAAAGTAGTCAAATGCGTAACATTTGGCGGCACTATAGAGAAATACTCTACCGCTATCATTAGGATTGCTACTCCTTTCTTCACAGGAGATGTACACGCATGTCTTTTGCCGGATCCGATCGCTGATCTTATCATCGGTCGCATTCACGGAGTCAAAGAATGCACTCCGGAGCAAATTTCCGTTTGGGAAAATCAAAATATGCAATCTGCTAATGCAGTAGTCACTAGAGCTCAAGCTCTCAATATGCCTGAAACTTCATCTGTTGAAGATAATGAAGTGCATAACCAAGATGATCCCTTGGTAATTTCTCGTGACTCGTTTATAAAACAACAAGAAGAAGATCCGACTCTTAAGAAATTCTTCACTCTTGTAACGAAAGGTGATCCGAATAAAGATTCAAATTGTAAATCTTGGATTACAATGAAGAATGGCGTACTTGTACGTATGGTGCAAGACTCCACTAAGTCAAGTCATTCTCAGATTCTTGTACCCAAGAATTTGAGAGTTAAGATCTTACAACATGCACACGACTCTCAGTGTGCTGGTCACATGGGTTTTTCCCGTACAAAGTCAAGAGTTCTTGCGGCTTTCTTTTGGCCTTTTGTGAACAAGGACATACGGATCTATTGTCGATCCTGTAAAGTATGTCAAGAAGTCAAATCCAAAGGTCCTCGTCATGCTGCGCCTATTCAGGCTGCAGATATTCCTATTCGTCCATTCCAGAAAATGGCGATAGACATCATTGGTCCATTCAAGATCAAATCTGCTAGAGGACATCAGTTTATCTTAACGTGTGTAGACATGTGCACACGTTGGCCAGAGGCTATCCCTCTAAAGAGCATTACTACCGCTGACATTGCAGATGCTCTTTGGCTTATATTTTCTCGGCTGGGATTCCCCGGAGAAATATTATCAGATCATGGCACCCAACTGATATCGGATACCATGTCTCAAGTAATGTCTACTCTACAGATAGAGAGATCTTTGAGTAGCATCTATCATCCTATGTCCAATGGGATGGTCGAGCGACTAAATAGAACACTTAAGAACTTATTAGGGAAGATAACTGAGGATCATCCTCAAGATTGGGATAGGGTTTTACCCGCGGCCCTCTTCGCGTATAGAGAGGTCCCCAATGAACATACAGGGTTTTCTCCCTTTGAACTTGTCTTTGGCGCGCGACCGCGCGGCCCAATGTCTTTGCTGCATGATCTTATAACAGCTGACAATATTGACGATGACACAAAATCTTCTTACGAGTATGTCATCGCGCTGAGACAAAAGATTATCGAAGCATGCAAATTGGCAACGTCCTCTTCTGAATTTGCTAAGCAGAAGGCAAGACAATTTGCTAATAAGAAGAGAACTTTACGACAACTTTGTCCTGGTGACAAAGCATTTGTTTTGCTACCTTGTCGTGAAAATAGACTCCTTATTAGTTGGAAAGGTCCGTACGATATAATATCGAAAATTTCAGATGTTGACTACATCGTCGATATCAACGGGAAGCATAAAACCTTCCACATCAATATGCTTACGGAGTTCCATGAACGTCCTGACTATCTACAGCCTATTTTCCAGGCAACGGACGATTCTCATGTCAAACATGGTCATTACTCATCACTGTCTGTAATACAGGATGAGGAAACAAGTTTTTCGGATGTTAATCTTCCGCTTCCAATGATCCCACTTCATTCTAGTGAATCATGGAAAGACGTTACTGTTTCTCCTGATTTGTCTCTAGGAGAACGGCGACAAGTTTCGTCTATGTTACAAACATTTCAGGATGTCCTCACTGACATCCCTGGACAAACTCATGTCATTGAGCATGACATTGTTCTAACTGAACATACTCCAATTAGGGTTAGACCTTATCCTATCCCTATACATTTCCAAACACAGGTTGAAAAGGAGTTGGATGAAATGATAGATTTACAAATAATCGAACCATCCACTTCTGCATATTCTTCGCCGATGGTTATTGTTCGAAAAAAATACAATAACATACGTCTTTGCGTTGACTATCGCAAATTGAATCAAGTTACGAAGTTCGATGCTGAACCTATGCCTTTACTAGAAGAGTTACTTACTCGTCTTTCTAAATCGCATTTTTTCACTAAACTTGATTTGTCTAAAGGATATTGGCAAGTTCCATTATCCGAACGCGCCAAACCTCTTACCGCTTTCTCTACTCCCAGAGGCCTTTTCCAATGGAATTTATGCCTTTCGGCCTTATGAACGCACCAGCTACATTTGTACGCATGATGCGTCGAATCCTATCGTATCGGTCAGATGTCATTGCTTATCTAGACGACATCTGTCTTTTCAGCGATACTTGGGAAGATCACTATTCAGGGTTAGTTGAATTATTATCAACTCTGCGTGAGTATAACCTGACAGCAAAACCATCTAAAGCTTGTATTGGCTTTAGCGAAATTGCTTTCTTAGGCCATCGAGTAGGTCACGGTTTCTTGAAGACAGAAGACCATAATATCACTAAGATACTTAACATCTCTATCCCTAGGACTAAAAAGCAAGTGCGAAGTCTTTTAGGTCTCATACAATTTTATGGACGTTTCATTCCGAATCTGTCCTCTATCATGGCACCTCTCTCTACACTATTAAAGAAAGGGTCGCCTAACATGGTTCACTGGTCTCATGAATGCCAATCTTCACTAGAGAAGATCAAAACTATGTTTTCATCACCACCTATTTTAGTGTTACCTACAACAGATAAGACATTTGTTCTTCGTAGTGACGCTTCATCCACTGGGATTGGAGCGGCACTAATGCAAGAGTACTCTGGAACTCTGCATCCTGTAATGTATATATCCAGAAAACTTAATGCTGCAGAAAGGAATTACTCGGTTTTAGACCGTGAATTATTGGCAATGGTTTGGTCAATTCTCAAACTCCAAAGATTCCTTCTGGGCGCGCATTTCGTGGTGGAAACTGACCAAAAAGCTCTTACGGCTATCCAAAGTAAGAACTTGAAGAGCTCGAGATCAACTCGATACGCAATCGCTCTTCAACCTTTTCATTTCTCGGTACGAGCTATCCGTGGTTCAGAAAATGTGATGGCGGACATTCTGTCCAGATGCCCACATGATGCCACTTAACTGTTAAATATTGGATCTTTTTAATATGTATAACTTTACAACAGTTATTTTTTGTTTCTTTACTAAGATACACATTTGTAATTTAATAATAGAATGATGGTATCGCTACTTAGCGGTTTATTGATGTTTATTCACCGCTGTTCTTTGATGATTGTTTCTTCATAAATCATAAATTTAAGATTATAGTGTGAATTTTTGGTATGCATTGTATAATTACCAGAATTGTATTATACGTACATCACACCTTCCTGGAAACATTTATTCGTAGAGAAACAATTTCTCTCAGATTTTGAGATATATTCTCACCGGTCATATTAGGAATTATAGTTATTCCTGATATTTTCATCTGCGCAGTATTCTTGCGTTGTGAGCCTATTCTACGTTGCTCCTAGATGTATTAAAAAAAAAAAAAAATTTTTTTTTTTTTTCCCGGGAGGTGTGGTAAGACTGTAAAGGGCAATTTTTACTATCTTGCAATATAATACATTTATATACTTATTATGTTCGCAAATATTTGGTAATCAAAGTATTTCCTTTTTAAGTGCTTAAGGAGAAGTCATTTTTGAGTTACTTCCCTTGAAAGTAGTTCCGTCATCTTCGATCGGACTCCGCGGACGAGTCTAGGCCTACTGCGATTTATTCTTTGGCTGGGTAGGAATAGATTGTTCTTGCTTCAGTATATCTATGGCCTGAATTTATACGTAGTGTTTGTATGAGTAGGACGAGTCTGTCTTATATATGGATATCTTTACATTTCTAAGTCGAACTATGTTGGTTGTGGCTAGAAAAGGTCAAAGGCTATGCAGCGGAAGTATCGCTAGCAAGGGGTGTGATTCATGGCTGCCATCCTGTCTGGATGCAGAATTTTGTTGTAGCCGGCCTATCGCCGAAAAAATGATCTATAAGTAGATGGGGAAAAGTGATAGTCATTTAGACATGTTGTATGTACTTTACCCCAGTGTTTATTCTCTTTTGCCAAGGAATGGCAAAGTTATATTTCGCATAGAAAGGTAAAACCACAATTTATTATGAACTTGGGCTTCGCCATCGTTGTCGATAAACAGATGCACAGTGGTACTTTTGAAAAGAATATTTATTCAAAGGAAGACGACATTCCTATGTATCAGCACTAGATTATATGATATTAGTCAATTACTTCTATGATAGAAGTCATGAAGAAATGAGGACATTTAACGAATGACCAATTTTGGTCTGGGTCCTATAGTGAGTGAAACTCACGAGAGAAGAACAGCCATGTTGAAATTCATATACTTTGTATTTATCGAGTGAGAAAAAGGGATGCCTGTACTATCGCTCGATGAACCAAGAGATCACTGCTACATGTGAGAACCCATGTCTGGGATTCCTATATCTTTATGGAAAATATATATATTGAACTTTACGTGAAGGGATATTCACTAGACGAGGTTAGGTCTAGGAGCCTTCCTATATCTTGGTTATGGTCTGACGTGCCCAGTCAGTAAAGCCAGATGATTTACATGATGGAACTCTGAATGCTTATTTACGAATGCTCCATTATGATATTTGCCAAGCATGAATGCTAACTTAAGATGATATTCCTGTGATCAACATTATGCTGTCTATGTCGACATTTGTTCCTGTAACCATACACGTACTGTCCAAGTGTGCGTCCCATTAAATGTTATAAAAAGACCACCGTAGTTCCAGTACTTCTTGAATTCGAACAGTGTGAGTATGAGTGATGTACTATCAACCTGTCAACTCTATCGAATCATTCTACCATTCGCGTTCTGACATTCACATACACACTCATTGTTTACACTCACATTCTTGTCGGAGCCTCATCACGTTCCAGGACAAGATGACCTGTATGACCAAAACTGTGCTGGGTTTAATGAGTTGACAATCGTTACACTTTACTACACCAGTCCCAACATCTACATTTATCAACTGGTGGACATTCACGTCATTTAACAAATAAAGCGTGATTCAGCAACTAGTAGCCAGTATGAGTAAACAACTAAACAGAGTTTAACAGTGATCATACAGTGTTACACTAGAAATGTGTCTACTGAAGTCATATTTCATTAATTTAGCTAAGATATTGCAGCTACTTATAATAATTGTAATATATTCAGTGGAAGATTTTTTAAAAATGTATATTTAAAAAAATCCTAGTTATGTAATATTTCAGAAATTTGCATAATTTTATTATTTAATGTTGAATTGTTTTGGAAATGTAACATATGATGCAGAAATGGCCAGAGTACAATAAAATATGACTGTTGTTAATTGTTCTGATAATACTTTTTTTTTGTCCTCAGTGAAATTTCATGTTTATAATTTTTATGTATTTTTCCTGTTGACTTTCCTTCAAATTTTTAAAACACACATCAATATAAATTTAAAAAATATTAATTTTACATCTAAATATGGTAGTCTGTTCAATTACAAACAATTTGATGTATATCACTCTTGGGTAGACTTAAAATTAAAATGAATCTAGGAACATTAGAAGTCAGATATGTCAGAGTATGAGAAAATGATACAAAATATCAGGTCTGAAAAGAGTTTAGAGTGACGACCAATAGCCAAACAAAATTTGAACAAATTATACTTAGACACATTCATAGTCAATATACCATTTATGAAACACGACAGATGATGAAATCAAGCATGGAAACCTGTTGTACCTACAGGCTTATGGAGATGAGCTTTGAGGCAGAACTCCTGTAAGAAAAACAAACTGGGAACCAGGAATGGTTTGGATTGAGAATTTTTACTTCTATGCCCCGGGGTCTATGTAGAGTTCGGGCCCCGATGTCCCACCTATATAAATGGATATTGATGCGAATACACAGCATTTCATATCCAGGTGCAGTGATCTCCGCGGAAGCTACTGTCTTGTAGTAAGCTTCTAGCATATGGCCTCTCCTGCACAAACGTGTCCATAGCAACACCTTCACATGGTGACCCTGTTCTCACAATATGCTACAGAGGCGACCGAGTGCCTGGCGGTATAACTGGGTCGGGAGTTGTTTAGGACCCCTCCTAAGGTGCAGGCGCAATACCCACCGGCAAGTGGACCATGCTCTGGCCAACACCAACCCAACTCATGGGTTAAATGCTACTTTCTCTCTTCTCTTCTTGCCTACCACGCTTTCTCTGTCCAATACAAGATAAACCTCACCAAGGATCCTGAAGTGGTGATGGTAAAATATAGGTCTTTACCTAGAAGGGATCCGGGCCCTGCCCAACGTCCCAGCTGCAGCGAGAGTGCCATGCAACCTGACATTGCACCCATCATCGTCAGATTTTGTCCAACTGCTGAGACACGGGAAGCAAAGCCACTAAAACTCAATGGTAATTTAGAACCACTGTTCTTGGGAAAATCGTGAAGGCATAGGATGCAGGACGTGACACAGCCACAGAACGAAGAAATGAGGCCTGCATCATGAGCGCTTGTTACTAGCAGGGAATGCATCTCTGTGAACCCCCAAAGCGAAGTGACCTTTAGAGCCAAAAAGGTGAGTGGCCAAACAAATCAACCCAATACTCATGGAGGAAGACATACCCATTGCACTTTTTGGGAGGGAGATGCCGGCATGCAAACACCCAATACCTCCAATGCCAGTCAAACAACATATTCCATACGTGCTCAGACATCGCCTCGGTTACCAAGGCCCGCGCAAGAGAGATAAATCCCCTGCTCCTTGTGAAAAGTCAGCGAAGGGGAACCTTAACATTTTACAGCTAAATATAGCTGGACTACAGAACAAGACAATTGAGCTTACAAAAATACTACACGAACATCAAGTACAAGCCCGTCTCCAGGAAACAATACTTCCACGGAGACAAATTCACATCATGGGTCATACACAGTACAAATGTGAATGCCTGAAGTGCCAAGGCATATATGACCTTAATCAGAAATGATACCCAAGCCACAGTAACCAACAACCCTGCGGTGGATATCGACCACCAAATAATAAAGCTATGGGGCAGAGATAACACCAAGTACACACTGCACAACATTTACTGTCCCCCGACCTCATCAAAAGGTCTGCCTGAGTTTGAGCCCATGCTAATTACTAAAGAAAACTGTCATAGCTGGTGATTGTAATGCTCACATTCCTACTCTAGGATACCGGCAGTTTAACAGTAGAGGCCTAGAGGTTGAGGAGCTGTGCAGTAGTACCAACTTAATGCTACTGCAGAACTTAGAAACTCCACCAACACTCCTACACAGGGCAATCGGCTCGACCAGCAGGCCTGATCTGACATTTGCTTCAGCTGACATGGCAGAAAATAGTATCATCAAAGTCTTGGAAGATATGGGAAGTGACCACCACCCTGTTTAAACAACTATTTTAACACCACAGATGACGCTAAAGTCCCTGGGTAAACCATCCTGGAACTTCAGGAAAGCCAACTGGGACCGTTACGGCCAAGAAACTGATGCTAGGCTCAGTCAAATCCTTAGAACCGATAACATTAATACTACATACAACAACATATGTACCACAATCCTAGCAGCTGCCAAAAAGTGCATCCCAAGGGCGAAGCATAAGAAGTATAAACCTTACTGGACATCTGAACTAGCTGAAGCAGTCAAGGAGAGGAGAGAGGCTAGAAAGAAGGCTGAAAAATACCCTACCACCCTAAATAAAACAGAGTACAACAGGTGGACAGAAAAGTAAGATATGTCACCAAGAAGAATAAGTGGGAGACTTGGAAAGAAAATTGCAAAAAACTAGATCTAAAAAGAGAATGGAACAAAGTTTGGAGACTCCTGAGTAATCTCGAGGGAAGCGAGAAAAATACAAACCCAACACCTATGGTGGATGGAAGTGGTGATGAAGTAACATCAAGCAGCAAGAAAGCCAATGTCTTCAACAATTTTTATGCCAGTGTAAATAAAACACAACAGAGAAAGAAACTAGATGAAGTGCTCCTAAAGAACACATCCACGCTTAACATAGATCAGACCCATATGGCTGAGTTCGACGATCCGTTCAGCCCACAAGAACTGAGAATGGCACTACGGAAACTGGCTAAAAATAAAGCTCCAGGACCAGATAAAATTAAAAATGAGATGATTTGTCAACTAGGGACAAAGGCAGAAGAGACACTTCTATGGTTCATCAATAGAACGTGGAACGAGGGACAATTAACATCGGCATGGCCGACAGCAACCATCATACCTATTTTGAAGAAAGGGAAACCACCGGGAACACCAAGAAGCTATAGGCCCATATCCCTTACTTCATGCTTAGGTAAGCTGGTCGAGAGAATGGTAAACAACAGATTATACTGGTGGTTGGAAAGCTGGAACCTTCTTGACAACAACCAGGCAGGCTTCAGATGTAAGTGCCGCACAGATGACCCCCTCTTCAGGTTCACACAGAATGTAATGGATGGCTTTCAGGCGGGAAAAAGCATGATAGCTGTGTTCATCGACATTAAGCAAGCCTACGACAGAGTTTGGAGAAAGGGACTTTTGCTGAAGGTGAGAAGAATGGGAATAAGAGGGAAAATGATTAGATGGATACAGGCCTTCCTAACAAATAGAACCATAGCTACCAACTATGCTGGTGCAATTTCATGGAAAAGAACGCTGGAAGATGGACTGCCTCAAGGCTTTCCTTTAAGTTGCACCCTTTTCCTCATCTTCATTAATGACCTTGCCAAACATCTGAATGTGTCGAAGGCGCTGGTTGCTGATGACCTTGCCATCTGGAATACTGATAAATATCCCATTCTGGCAAAAGCCAAGATCAACAGAGCTCTCCTTACAATTTCAGTATATTGCGAACTGTAGAAACTTAAAATCAATACGCAGAAAACTGTATACACCACTTTCTCCTGCAGCCACAAAATAGCAAAAAGACCTATCAAACTGAGTAGGAAAACACTAATAAAAGAGGAGTCCCCAGTCTATCTAGGAGCAAAACTGAACAGAGAATTGAAACTAGATGGACACATCTACAACCTCAGGGAAAAAGCATGCAAGCGCATAAACCTCATCAAACGGCTAGCTAGCACAAACTGGGGAACGGATAAACAAACCCTTCGTCAGCTGTATCTCGGCTATGTGAGATCAGTGATAGACTATAACCTCCCCCTTCAGACCATTGCTGAGTACTAATACCATCTCATTTCTGGTTAATTTGTGAAGGGATGAGATCAACACGCACAGCCGTATGTGAGATAGATGCCAATATAGAGCTGCTGGATATCAGGTGTAAAAGAGCACTGACTGAAGTTGTAGAGAGATACAGGAGACAAGAGAAAGACCACCCAAACAAAGTACTTATTGACACTTGGAAACAAACACGAAGACTGAAACAACTATCTCTCCTGGACATAGCCAAAGAGGAAAATGATAAACATCATCTCCCACAAGAGAGAGAATTGGAAAACAAATACTTTGGACCACCCCCTTGAGAGAACTTCCATCAACCAACCGTCAAAACACAACTGATAGATAAAATGGCCAACAAGGAAACACTACCCACAGTCTTGAAGACATGTGCCTTGGAGACCATAAACAGCTACCCAACATCAGCAATCCAGGCCTTCACAGATGGTTCAGCTTTCAAGACAACCTCTTTTGCAGGATATGGCGTCTGCATATGGTACCTGGATGGATCCTCTTATGAGTTCTGTGACTCCTGTGGTGAAAATTGTTCAAATTACGAAGCGGAGGCTGAGGCCATTAAGACAGCCACTGAATTACTACACCAACATTTTGATCTTATGGAACGAAAGCCATCAGATATAGTGATTTTCAGTGACTCCATGTCTGTTTTGGAAGCACTTAAACAGACTCTATATGAACACAAAGACATTTTTCTTATAGGAACAGCGGTTCACAACTTGATCACACCCTACTCCACCAATGTAATCCTACAATGGATCCCTGGACACAGTGATCTAACTGGAAATGAGACAGCTGATAGACTTGCTAAAACAGGAGCCTCTAAACAACAAAAGGACAGACCCTGCAGCATGAGAACAGTCAAACAGATTCTCAGAAACAACACAAGGGAAATCTGGCTGAACAGATGGGCAAACAGGCTGAAATGTCTTTAATGAAATGACCCATGCTAAAGACAAAACGACAACATAAACAGACTCAGCAGGAGAAATCAAAGTCTTATCTTTCAGTTCCGAACAGGACAAGCCAGTCAATAGCCATCTAAACCTTTTCAACCCTCAGTACCTACCCATGTGTAGACACTGCTCTCATCCCTATGAAACAACCAGACACCTCCTCATGGAGTGTCCATCACTCACAAATGCCAGGAAAAAAACTTTTACAGACACCTCTGACAGTCACCAACTCACTATATGAAACATTAAAACAACTGCAGAAAACCTCCACTTTTCTAAGAATGGCATTGGGTTGCCAAGAGTAGATATGCTCAGCAGCTATGGGATATCGACAACAACAACAACTTCTATGCCCAAGGGTATAACCAGGCAACATAGACCTTCAGAAAAGAAAAAAAATTCAAATAGCACTACGTGGTATTGAGTGAGGAGACAATGCTGGTGTAGGATGAAACATACATAAAATCACTGAGTGCATTTAAAGGCAGTTCCTGTTCTGCAATCCCCAGGGTAAGAGAAATAGGAGCCCCAACAATATACGGATAAGAAAACTGGAGATAGACATGGAAAGACCTTGAATGGATGGCGCAGGTCAGGAGGGCTTGGCATGCTTTTGTTGAGGAGTTATGCCCATGGGGACATGAAAGGTACTGAAGATGATGACACACATTATTTCCTTTTTCTAAACTGACTTTTGACCAGCACTTGAACCTGACCATCACCAGAGCTGAAAAACCAGCTTTGCACATAGAAGAACTGGTAAATGGGATTCAAACCCACTGAGATTGGCAGCTGAATCCTTGTTACTCCCTCTTTACAGAGCTCCAAAATTTGAGAAGTGATATTGAAGGAAGCATGGTATTAAATGTGAGATGTGCCACGTGATCGATAAGTTGTTCCAGTTCTGTAGTTGTGAAACTTGGCAGTAATTTTTCTTTGACAGGGTATTTGATACAGTTGTGCTGTTTCAAGTCCTTGGAGAAAAATTACAAACATGAATTTTCATTCTTGAAAAATGTACTGTAAACGAGAGATTTTAGTTGTCAGATGGACTTCTATTTTTAATCAGTAACTGCATTAGATACAGAAAGTTGCAAATTTTTCAACTCTCTTCCCAGTACTTTTCCCCACCACAAATCTATTTTTTTTTTTAAACTAATAATGAATGCAATTATTTTATCAAACAGCCACAGTATCTGAGTCTCATTATCTTGCATGGGTAGCCGTAAGGCATGGGAGGCTTACAAACGAATAAGCAAACAAAGAATATTTCCCAGAAAGCCGCAATGCACAGTTTTGGTTCACTATACTAGGCCTCTGCTGTTATAAGGCACTTCCTCACTGCCTTTGCCTTCCCTTTACTGAAGAGTTAGAACCAGGTATCCATTTACAGGTGGGTAGACTACAGTGATGCTACTTGGATTCAAGCTGTGTAACTCTGCCCTGTAGAGCTAGCACTCTAACCACAAATGTTTAGGCCACGTGAAAACAAAAGACAAAATAAAGATTTAAAAAACAAAAGATGCATGGTTGCAAAAGATGATCAAGAAAAGCGAGGAATCTTGAAAAATTGTTTGCAATAATGAGCCTAGAAGAATGAAAAAGATGTACAATTACTGAATAGTTTATCACACTCAACACTACAAAATGCAAAACAAGATACCTTTATGCATTTCCGAAGTCATTTCAGCTGTATGACGTTCAGGCTTTGCAAACTCTTCCCACCAAGGAGTGAAATCTGACTTATGTGTAATACCAACATGTGGTGCTGTCACTTTGTTGAGCTCTTTTGTCATTTGCAAATAATTCTTCAGACAAGATGATAAAGAACTTTCATCCAATTCATGCAAACATGACAGTCTGAAGACTACTGGTACGTCTCCTTTATTTTCTACATTCTGGTCACTGTTATGCTCACTACTATTTAAGTTATGGGTGTCATCATCACTGTCAGAGCTAGCAGCATCAGAAGTAGTGCCCTCAGAGGACTCTGCGTCTGACTCTTCCATATTTCTTTTCTTCTTGGCCATGATAACCAAAGCTTACTCAATCACAATCAATTGTTTAACCTGTGTAGAAATTAAAACATATATTTGTAGCCAAATAATTAATAAAAAAAAACTGATTAAGCAAAAGATTAACTAATCTGATTTACCAAAAAAAAAAAAAAAAGAAAAAAGAAAAAAAAAAAAAAAAAAAAAAAAAAGGCTTCTATGAGTTCATGCATCTGCCTCCACCATCTCCGTGTTCAGCTTTTTGCCAAAAGCAAAGACTCTACTCATTTCTCTCTATCTCTGATGATTTCTCCCCAGTTTACAATTCCAATCTCTTTCAGGTCCATTGTTATGCTGTCTGCCCAAATCTTTCATGTCCATTGTTATGCTGTTTCCCCATCATTGTCTTGGCTACTTACTTAGTTTTGTACTCTGAATTTTATTTGGTGCAGGCATGAACCTTTTATCTAAATACCCAAAAACTCAAATATTCTGAACATCAAAAGTTTATCTGTGCGACTTTTCTATCACAATTTGGGTCATTTCTGACTATTTTTGGTGACTTTGGGCTACTTTCTGAAAACTTGTTTGGGCGATATCTGAAAAAATCCAGTTTCCAAAAGAAAGCTGTCCCCAAGGATTTAAGATAAAAGAATAGAGACCTGGGCTGTATAAGCTTTCTCTTCATTAGCATCTCAATACTTTGGACATTTACTTGTCATTTCTCTTCATTAGCATCTCAATACATTGGACATTTACTTGTCATTTCTCTTCATTAGCATCTCAATACATTGGACATTTACTTGTCATTTCTCTTCATTAGCATATCAATACACTGAACATTTACTTGTCATTTCTCTTCATTAGCATCTCAATACATTGGACATTTACTTGTCATTTCTCTTCATTAGCATCTCAATACACTGGACATTTACTTGTCATTTCTCTTCATTAGCATCTCAATACATTGGACATTTACTTGTCATTTCACTTCATTAGCATCTCAATACATTGGACATTTACTTGTCATTTCTCTTCATTAGCATCTCAATACATTGGACATTTACTTGTCATTTCTCTTCATTAGCATCTCAATACATTGGACATTTACTTGTCATTTTTCTTCATTAGCATCTCAATACGTTGGACATTTACTTGTCATTTCTCTTCATTATCATCTCAATACATTGGACATTTACTTGTCATTTCTCTTCATTAGCATCTCAATACATTGGACATTTACTTGTCATTTCTCTTCATTAGCATCTCAATACACTGAACATTTACTTGTCATTTCTCTTCATTAGCATCTCAATACATTGGACATTTACTTGCCATTTCTCTTCATTAGCATCTCAATACACTGGACATTTACTTGTCATTTCTCTTCATTAGCATCTCAATACATTGGACATTTACTTGTCATTTCACTTCATTAGCATCTCAATACATTGGACATTTACTTGTCATTTCTCTTCATTAGCATCTCAATACATTGGACATTTACTTGTCATTTCTGTTCAATCTTGTGTTGCTGACAGATCTGAGTGTTTAATTATATACATGTATCAATTTATCCAACTTCTCTATACATTTGGATGTAACTTTTCAAGCTAGAAATTTTATATTTTCCCCTAGGTTCAACCATATAATATTAAACATATGCCTTCACGCCACCCAACTCCGAACGATAAGTTGCCAAAGTAATTTTGCGCATGCCTGTGCTTTTTTTCTGCAATAATTTTCACAGGCGACAATGTTGACATTTCAAGCTTTTTCACGCAATCCCATGGTGCAGCAGTAAGCAGGAAACTGGTATTTTGTTGTTGTTTTTTTTAAACAATTTACAGCCTCAATGTTTGTTGTACCATATTTTTTTTAAAAAGCTCAAAACTAGGTTATGGTTCAGGTTTGCGCTACTGAATAGTTTTGTCTCCAAATCGCAAGACTAAGCCTAAACCAAAATCCTAAACTCCTAAGTGTAACCATGTATCCATCATTTTCTTTTCTTTTTGTAAATGATAATCAGCTGAAGATCAATAACAGGGTTGAAATGAACATTAATGGGACGTGTGTTCGATACAACCTTTAACAAGAATCAGAGACGCAGTAATAAAGGGTAAGGCTTGGGAATCCTAAACCTTACTCTAATGACATGGACAACTTATTAGGATGGCATCGAAGAACATGTTCCACTATTCTTCATTTCAACTCAACAACTGATAACGCTTATTTTAACCCTTACTCCCTGTTTCAAAGATAATTGACACACACAAAAATTGGAGTAGTTATGAATCATGAGTCGGGCTACTTATTGATAGAAAGTCGGGGAACATGGAGTGTGTAGACTAGCCTGTGATTTAACGTTCTCTGTACTTTAGTCTAGGCCAATATGCTACTTTTGCTGATTTTTATTTAAATTCGTTATAAAATTCATAGCTTTTTTCTGAACTGACGTGCAGACAGATCAGGTACAGTTGAACATCACTATTTGAGGGTATCTACCTACTGTACTTTTACTGCTGATAAACAATTCTAAAAAATGTATCAAACTCCCTTTTGGGTTGAAATGAACAAGAGAGTGAAGTGTTCTTCAATGTCATCTAAATAAATCGCCAATGTCGTTAAGATTCTAACATAATCCCGCAAGGCCTAAAAAAAGAGTTCAATGACATAGTAATAAGGGGTAAGGTTTTGCACCTCAAATAAGGTGACAGCTCCTAATTACAACTGATACTTGCACACTACGATACATGTCCACGAAACACAGCTTAACTCTTTGACTCCAGACCAACGCTGAGCGTTGCAAAATTCAACGCAACATGCCAGTGCAACGCTCAGAGCGTTGTTTTTAGTTTATCACGAATAAACCACAAAAATCGTCCATTTAATGCAGTTCATATTTTAAAACTCGTAGAATGACTTCCGCTACTACTTAAACAACTAATTTGACTGTAGTTAAGCAGCACGTGTGCATGTTATGATGTTATTATCATAATTTGTGTGACAATTTGCGTGTTTGCGTTTTTCGTTGTTATTGCTAGAGAAATATGTCACGCTTTATATTTACATTTTCTTAGTCTCCTAAGCAAATAATTGTGTTAAACTATTTTGAAACATTGCTGATGATTGTTTGGTAGTCAGTTTGTTGTCAAAATACGGAATCGGTGCAGAAAAGCTAGACACATTAGATTTAGTTGATGAGTGGGCGTAGTCGTATTCTGGCCGATCAAAAAGCAACAAAACTAGACCTACCGTAACATCTAATCACTAGTCCTAGGTAGAAGATGAAGCTAGGGATACTATTAAAACATTAAAGAAGTGTAAACAAGTTTTTATATGACGTTATTCTTCTTTATTTGTTTGAAAATTACGTAAGGCACGATTGCATAATTTATTTTTTTCTTACAAGGGACCACAGTAAAAACTGGTGTGAATAACACTAAATGTACTAATTGTGGCCATAAGTAATGTTTTTTTTTACTTTGTATATGGATTAACTTGATGTTTGAAGACTAAAAAGAAAGTTGTATTGTCTACAACAGTAATTTGTCTTTGGTAAGATCGTATTAAACAGTTAACTTTTTAGTGTTTTTCAACTTTACATGCAAAATGTTTTAAGTAGCCTATACCGAACACACTTGTGTTAATACTACCAAAGACTTTATATATTACAATTCTCTATCCATTTCCCTACAGTTTGGTATATAATAAGCACATGTTCACAAAAAAAGATTAACAAAAATTTACACTAAAAGACAGTAGGCCCTACACGTCACCGTTCAGAATTCTTAAAAAAATAATTATGGCACAGGGTGGAAAATAATTATGGAGTCAAAGAGTTAAGGGAAATAACCCCAAGTGAATATTCTATGCGGAACGATTGGCAACATTCTTTTGGATATTACCACTTTAAGAATCTTAAACCTAATCCGGTAATTTCCTAATACTCGTGGCTGAACGCTCAGCAGTGAACAGGCCTATGTGTAAATTTCGTACCATTTAGAGTTAGTATTAGGCCTAACCCTAAATGGTACGAAACTACAAATAGTATAGGCCTACACATATTCATTGCTGGGCGTTCGGCCACGAATAACAGGAAATTACCCCAAATCCTAACGACGTGGGCGACTTATTTAAATGACATCGAAGGACACGTCCCACTTTCATTCATTTCAACTTGGTCGCCACATGAACTCATTTATTCAACAATGTAATAACAACGCTGAACAATAAGCGACAATCACTAGATAGTTCTATAACTAAAACCGATATTCATTTTGTTTAGCGTATTCCTTTCTGCAACCGTCGATAAAATCTTACCAGTACGTTTTATAATCAATGTGACGGTGTTAAGTGTTTCACAGTAACGAAAGAGCACGCCATTTAACCCTTGTTTACAGAAAAGTTGCGTTTCCGGCATATATATTTCATCGTCTTTAATGTCATGGGAAGCAGCGTTGCCACTCTGAGGTTTATTCGCCTAGATCTAGGTTTTTTTTTTTTTTGTCCCGTCTAGGTGTCATTTTCCTTCATTAGTTAAAACCGCGAACACGATTTCGCACAAAGTAGCCCAAATTTGTCAAAAGTAGCCCAAATAGTAGCACTAAGTAGCCCAAGTTGCCGACATCTAGGTTTTTTTTTTTCAAAATTCAGAATGGCAACGCTGGTGGGAAGCCTTGAATTTTTAAGTTTAGGTGGTAGTAGTGATAAGTGTGTGTATCAACCATGGCGTTCGGTTTTGGAAGTACAATGCCCACAACTCAGCCACCGTTGTTTGGCTCTGCACCAACGACGTCGGCATCCACGGGTTTCGGTGGCTTTGGCACTGGCACAACTGGCTTTGGAAGTGGGCTTGGAACAGCAACAACAAATGCGACACCTGGCACGGGATTTGGATTTGGCGGCTTTGGAACTGCGGCCACGACAACCACACCATCTATGTTCGGTAACTTTGGAACGACATCAGCATCGCCATTTTCCTTCAGCACCCCAGCTACCTCCACTTCTACTGGTATGCACGTTTGTTTAAATTTGTAACCAATTGTCGAAATTGTTATGAATCGCACTGAATCAGAATTATATGGAATCAATATGGGCCTATTGCCCATAGTATTGCCGGTTGAAATGAAGAATAGTGGGCCGTCTGTTCGATATGGCCTTACAAAAGACTTCAGAAACGCAGTAAAAAGGGGTTAGGTTTAGATATCTTAAACCTAACTCTAAACAATAACCTTAATCCTAACCCTAACGACACTGGCGGCTTGCTAAGATGACATCGAAGAACATGGCCCACTGTTGTTCAATTTCAACCAGTAGGCCTATAGCCTATATGTTTTTTTTTCCTTGGGGTGTGTGTTCGATTTTTTCCAAATGTCTATTGGCAAATTCAGTTGCCCACAAGGTTATGTGTTGGGATTAGGCTACCCTTTATTACTGAATTCTTGAAAACAGTAAACAGGACATTTTATACAGCCTACCAGTAAGAAAAGATATAAAACCAGAAGTTCCAGCACCAAGGTAGGCCCTACATGGAAGTAAAGAAAGAAGTAAGAATAATTTCAGGGCAAGAAGAAATACATTTTTGAGCTGGTGAGAGGCAGAGAAAACTGCAGCCAAAGGAAATATGAGTGATCTGTACAACATTACTAAGAGGCCAGCATGAAAATATAAGCAATCATACAGCTCTATTAAGGGCAAATAAAACACAACAAAACAAATGAAGGGATGAAAAGTACATTTTGAAGAACTTCTAAATAGACCATCTTTACAAGATATTCCAGACACAGAGCCATCAGAAAAGGAGTTGCAAGTTATCTGAGAAAAACCAAGAAGGAGGAAGTAAAGAAGGCCATAATGCTTCTGAGAGATGGATGAACTGCTAGCTCAGATGGTATTCAAGCAGAGGCCATCAAAGCAGACATTGATACTTCAGTACAGATATTATAAACATTACTTATTGGTAAAGCCTGAGAGAATAGAAATGCCAGCAAGACGGAAGAAAGGATATCTGGTCCAGTTGCCAAAGAAGGGAAATTTGCAAGAATGCACAATTTACAAAGGAATAATATTATTGTCATAAAATAATGATGAGGATTGTCCTTGAGAGATTAAAAGAGGCCCTTCACAGACAGCTGTGTGCTTGTCACAAGAGGTTAATATAGGTGTAGATACAAGATATCCTGGACACAAAAGTTGTATCAGATGATACCAGGATAGTGCCAGATAAGAGACTGGTCTTACAAGAAATACCCCCTTCTCTGAAAAGAGTAAAGTTGTATAGACATCAAAGTTAAGGTCAAGCTGTGTAAGTTCCTAGGTATGATAACAGTGTATTAACCTAGGTTCCTAAATGCTCCTCTCAAGACCTTACTCTGATTGTAAAGGATTATGGTTCTGCGATGGGTATTAAACTAAACTATTAACCAACAAAAAAGGGCAACCTGAAACTGTGCACAAACTACAGAACTATAGCTCTTATAA
This sequence comes from Oreohelix idahoensis, assembly GCA_024509875.1. Classification (NCBI taxonomy): domain Eukaryota; kingdom Metazoa; phylum Mollusca; class Gastropoda; order Stylommatophora; family Oreohelicidae; genus Oreohelix; species Oreohelix idahoensis. The sequence continues at coordinate 773,049 of JAMPIV010018750.1, forward strand.
GCCATGCCAGCAAAATACTTTTACAAATCATAATGAAAAGGATGCAACAAAAGCTAGAAACAGAAATAAATGAAGTACAGGCGGGTTTTCGACCAGGTAGAGGCACTAGAGATCATATATTCAACATGAGGATCATCATAGAAAAGTGTAGAGAATTCAACGTTGACCTACATACTTGTTTCATTGATTACACCAAAGCTTTCGATTGTGTACAACATCAGCAGTTATGGGCTATTATGAAAAATATGGGATTTCCAAACCACCTTATACAACTCATCGCACTGCTGTACCAAGAACAACAGGCAGCCGTAAGAATAGAGGGGGAAACATCAGAATGGTTTGAAGTACAGAAAGGAGTAAGACAAGGCTGTACCCTTTCCCCTTACCTGTTCAACATTTATGCCGAGAATATCATGAGAAACGTAAGAGATGACCAAGAACACACAGAGTTTGACTCATTTAACATCGGCGGGTACCAGATCCCGGAAATCAGATATGCTGACGACACAGTCCTCCTATCGACCAACCCAAAAGGACTTGAACAATTACTTCTGTCCACCAAAAAACACAGCGAGGCCCAGAATCTATACCTAAACACCAAGAAGACCAAAGTATTGACAACAGACAAAGTAAAGACCAAACCAGAAATTGAAATTGATAACGAAGAACTGGAAAGTGTCAATGAATTCGAATACTTAGGATCAATCATTAACAGCTCTGGCGACTGTGCAGTAGAAATTAAAAGAAGACTTGCAATTGCTTCACATAAGCTAATACAGATGAAAAACCTATGGCAAGGCACAAGCAAAGAAACAAAGTTACAACTGATCAGAGCATGTATATTCCCAGTAGCAACATACGGCTGCGAGACTTGGACACTCAATAAAACAGTTGCAAAAAAGATTACATCATTCGAAATGAAATGCTACAGAAGGATGTTGAGAATACCCTGGACAGAAAAAAAAGACCAACAGAGAAGTACTGCACTCACTAAACGTACAGGAACATTGGCTCCTAAATACCATCGCAATAAGGAAGCTGAAATTTTTCGGTCATATAAAAAGACATAATAGTCTGGAAAAAACAGTGATGGAAGGCATGGTCCCTGGAAAAAGGGGAAGGGGTCGACCTAGACGACGGTGGACCCAGGACATTTCAGAGAGTCTGAACTTGTCTTTGGCTGATGCAGGTCGACTTGCCCAGAATCGTGATGCGTTCAGAGCAGCTGTAATGGAGACAACGTTCTGGAAAGAATATGTCACATGATGATTAACCAACAAGAACTGTAACTTAACTTAAATAATTCAAGTAAGTCTGTTGGTATAATTTACAATTTATTTTGTACAAGTTTTTCTTTGTGAAATTGTTACTGAACTCAAAATTGATTGAGAATAAAATTAATAAAAATCACTTGTCAAATATTCACAACTATCTACAGTCTTTAAATTTCTACGGACAGTTCTCCATTTCTGGGTGAACTTGATGTTGAATGTATTTATTTAGGATCAATAAGAATTCTTCACAGTTAATATGGAATAAAGTTAATCCTTGATTTATGAATTTGCCGGGGCAAGTCTTACAGACAGGGGGTATGATGTGTTGGTGTTGTGGGTAGTGGGTTTCCCCCCTTGCTTCACCCTAGGCCTAGTGAATTCATTCATGAAAGGAGCGACCATTGCGGTGTCAGTCTCTTGGCCTAGCAAAACCTCTCATACCCCAAGATCGTTGTGCGTGGTGAAGAGCCACACCCTCCCCGAGGTAGTCCTGGTAACTGAGGGTGCGAATCCTCAGGCAAAACACAACGGATCTAGAGGAGTAAACCTCGATAATAAATCCGGTGCACTACACCGTACACGCCCCCTGTGGGTGGGAAGGAGCCAGATGGATACTGAGCAAGTCTTGGGAGTGGGAACGAGTATGACCTACTTCCTGAAGATCGGAACCCATCGTACAGGCACAGAGACTCAGGACGTGACGATCCTATTGCCTTCAACTCTTGGTCACATGCCTAGAGCCTCGGAGAACTCGGCGTAACCAGCAGGCAATTTGGTGGCGGGGAATGAGCACTGTGAGCCCTACCTTGGCTACGTATCTCAGAGAGAGGCAGAAACACCCCCTTTATCTCCCCCAGAGCTGGCACAGTGCACTTCTGGCTTCTACCCGGGGCGGTAGGAAATCCACAGGCACCCCAGCATCACAATGCCATGAAGATGACTAAGTTAAAATTTATTAACTCAAACTATTATGAAGATAATGCAACCATATTTTCACCATACGAGCTCGGACGCCGCCTCGGTAAACAAGGTCCGCGCAGAGCAGTGACACCCCCAGGCTGCTTGCGAATAGTCTACTACTGGGAACATAAACAGATTAGGGATGAGCCCACTCTCCCGTTGAACAGGTGCTAAAGTCGTAGATACTGGGCCAGAAGGCGCACCGGAAACCACAGTATCACGTAACTCGCCTTTTTTTCTATGGAGAGTACACCGTCAAATAAATCTCGTAATGGTGCTCGCCCTGTGGAGCTCCACCAGGCAGGTGCAGTGCCGGGCTCTGAGCCTCGACAGAGCCCACCCTCAGCTACTGGAGGACCCTCTAAACCGTCTTGTGGAGTCAGCAGACGGCGGAGGAGAACTACTGACCAAAACAAAACAGAAAAAGAGAAACCCAGAGTGCCACTTGTCATGATGCACTGGAATGCAGAGGGAGTGAACAGCAAGCAGGCTGGATACAGCAAAAAGACAGAGCTGGAAAACATCTTGTATGAGAAGCAAGTCAGTGTTTGCTGTATCCAAGAGACTCACTTGAAAGCAGATCAAACCTTTAAAATAAGGGGATATCAATGCTTCAGATCCGACAGAAAAGATAGACGAAAAGGAGGAGTACTTACTCTTGTAAGGAATAACATTCCTGCACACGAAAGGAAAACCTTCATGGATGGAGCAGAATATCAGCTGTTGCAGATAAAGGTAGACAAGATGGAAATAGAACTCCTGAACTATTACTGTCTGAACAACAAACCTCTGAGTCTCAGCTCTATACAGGTACCAGCCACCAACTTTATAGCAGTTGGAGACTTTAATAGCCACTCCCAGAGCTGGGGCTATAACCATCTGGATCACAGAGGTGAAGAGGTTGAAACTTGGCAAGATGATCACTCCCTAATCTTAGTCAATAATGCCACAGATACTCCTACCTTCTACTCCAGAGGATGGCACACAACTTCAACACCAGATCTTGCCTTCTCCACACCAGATATAGCTGGATCTATTAGTAGAGAAGTAGGAGACCAACTAGGGGGAAGCGACCATCGCCCAATCTTTCTTACTGTCCAAAGTGCAACTCTCAGTACAGGCCCAGCCATTACAAGATGGAACTACAAAAAAGCCAACTGGGGTTTATTCAGGCATCAGGTGAACACGCTGCTGTCTACCCTCAAGGTACAGAACAGAGACATTAATGAAGTGGTAAAAGACTTCAACAGATGCATACTACAAGCTGCAAAAGAAACCATTCCCAAAGGATGCCGGCGTAACTACATACCATACTGGTCCAGCACTCTCCAAGAACGTCAGGAAGCTATGGACAGGGCTAGAAAGGACGCAGAGTCTCAGCCTTCACTTGAAACTCACAACAAATGGAAAAAGGCTGTAGCAGAGTTTCAGAGAACAAAGCTAGAAGAAAAAACGGAAAAGCTGGAGAACTAAAACGGCATCGCTGAACCTTGAGAAAGACGGCAGGAAACTTTGGAGATTAGTCAAGTCTCTAAATGAAGAGCGTTCCTCACCAAGGCAGACTATCACATTGGATGAAGGTGGCAAACTTTTCAGAGGAAAACAAGCTGCAGACTTGTTTGCTAGAAGATACAGTTCAGAAAGCAACTTACCCATTAACATAGACCATCAGAGAGAGATAAGAAAAGAAATACTGGCAACCATGGGACAGACAGATACTCCTGCCCCAATGAGGGAACCCATCACACTAGGAGAACTACAGAAGGCTATTTCCAAGCTTAAGTTTCAAAAGTCCCCCGGCCCAGACAAAATCAGCAACGAAATGCTAGTAAATCTGAGCTCAGCAGCAAAGACAAAACTGCTTGAGATATTCAACCACAGCTGGTTGAAAGGAACGGTACCCCAAGTATGGAGAGAAGCCATCACAATACCCATACTAAAGAAAGGGAAATGTAAGACCGAGGCTGCAAGTTACCGGCCAATCAGTCTCACAAGCTGTGTTGGGAAGACTATGGAGCGAATAGTCAACCACAGATTGAAATGGTATTTAGAGTCTGAGCAGATCCTGGTGCCGGAACAAGCTGGATTTAGAGAATGCTACAGTATAGAAGACCAAGTTACTTACTTGTCTCAAGCAATAGAAGATGCCTTCCAGGAGAAGAAAAAGGTCCTAACGATCTGGGTCGACTTCAAGCAGGCCTTTGACAAGGTGTGGAAAGATGGCCTCATCGCAAAACTTAGGAGAAGTGGAATCCAAGGCAACATGATGAAATGGATCCAGTCATACTTGCATAACAGGAGAACTAGAGTCACTCTTGACGGTCTGCAGAGCAGAAAAGTGTTGCTCCATCAGGGGGTACCTCAAGGAGGAGTAATTTCCCCAACACTCTTCCTTGTTTACATCAATGACCTGGTGAAAGATCTCCCTGCAGGAGTGAAAGCTGCCTTATATGCAGATGACCTAGTACTCTGGTGCGCTGATGAAAATGTCACCACAGCAAATTATAGAATGCAGCGGGCAGCAGACATGCTAGTGTCATGGGCAGAGAAATGGCTTATCACAATAAACACAGACAAAACCTCCACAACACTGTTCTCCCTCGCCTCCAAGGACAAATCAGCTAACATACACCTAGGGACAACCGTGATCAAGGAAGAAAGCTACCCCACCTATCTTGGGGTGACATTTGACCAAAGGCTTACATGGAATAAGCATATTGAAAATGCAGAAGGAAAGGCCCGAAGACGACTAGGTGTTGCGTGATAAATTCTCGCAACATCGTTTTGTTTCAATGTCTGTTTTATAACGCAAGGGCAACAACTGCTTGGAATTTATAGTCACTTTTCTCGGTAAGCATTTGTCTTCTCGCGTTGGTATCGAATGCAGTTAAGTTTGAGCTGTGGTCATTTTTGCGCTGGACTGCGCATGACTTGTCTTGTTGTTTGGTCGATCGGTTTCCGCCCACGACTAGTGGAGTGAGCGATTTGGAATGGCGAAAGAGATGCCTCGTTGAAGAGGGGATCTCCGCTATTTTTTGTTCTGTCAGGGATGTGTAGTCCTCTTAATGGATATTTCGTTTATTCGAGATAATACCTCTAGTGTTTTCCCACATGTCGGGAGGCGTGATATTTCTGTGTATTTCATGAAAGCAAGGTAAATTGACTTTTTCATTAACTCTATTGATTTTGGGTCGTGAGCGATTTCGATTCATAGCCTGTCTGCGAAAGTCGTCGTCACGAGATGTTTTCCTAGCTCACATGTCGCTGCATTGTACTGCATCGGTTGATGCAGGTACCAAGGACCATTACTTGCTACTTTGTTAAATGAATTAGGTTTGGAAAACCTTTATTATCTAGAGGATATTTTTGTGGACATTATTTATACTTCGGCAGACGTGTCTGTCTTGCTGAAGTCAAACTAAGGAGAGTGAACTGATCTCATACATCTGGTTATCTCCTGGCTGTTATAGAAAAGGATGGAGTTTTCCACCTGACTACATTTACAGCACTATGAAATATAACATGCATCTGACTCATCATTGTAATGCTGTCTACCGTCTATTGCTGTATTGAATGTTGCTGTGATAATGACTGTTTGATGTGCCTACACATTTGCGTAACCATTTTGTCACTGTGGCGTCCACAATAAATAATGAAGAAAAACGTCAACGGCTGTTTCAAGACTCATTGACTTTATACGTCGTGAGTTTACTGACGTCCTATGTGGATTGCCCTGTTATTGTTGTATGAACATTGTTTTGACTGAACACATCTACACACTACACAAAACCAGACATGCGGATACCATCCATCATCATATGGCATCACGCATCATTTGGTGGCCATAAGGATGGTTGATTTGGTACTAGCCAAACCGGGGGTCCCTTACCCACTTCATTTTCAACAAGAATTCATCAGCATCCTTCAAGGAATTTAGAGTTTAGCTCAGTAGCATGGTCATCAGCTGCTAACTCACATCTGCAGTCTTTGGACAAGGTGCAAAATCAAGCTCTCAGGCTCATTACAGGAGCCATGAAAACTACACCAATAACAGAGATGCAGAAGGTTCTCACAAGTGGATGTGAATATAATGATCTGCAAAAACGAACTGCTACATTGAGTATGATCCAAGAAAGCTATCCCAATCAATCATGGATACATGCCTATACAGATGGATCAGCAACTAATGCTGTTAGGAATGGAGGTGCCGGTATCTTTATCTCATATCCTGACAACCACTATGAGACTAGGCACATTACCACTGGTAAATTCTGTTCCAACTATACAGCTGAGGTTCAAGCTCTAGAGCAAGCTGCAAATATGATTTATAACACCAACTCTGACTGCCACCAGGTAGTCATCCTCACAGATGCACTGTCTGTCCTGCAAGCTCTCAAAGGTGGTAAACTCCCGCATCTGAGAAATGAACTAAACAAGGTAGCTGCCAAAAAGAGAACCATACTTCAGTGGGTACCATCTCATTGTGGTGTACCCAGAAATGAAAAGGCAGATAAACTTGCAAAAAAAGGAGGAGAATGTGAACAAGAAGATAATGAAGTCACATACTTTGAGAAAAAGAGAGCTATCCAGACTATCAGAAGAGAACAGAACCAACCCAAAGACGACTATCACACTCTCGACCGGCAGGGACAGATAACTATTTTTCGACTCAGGACAGGGCATAACAAACTGAATAAACACATGCACAAGCTACGATTGTCTGCTTCACCACTGTGCACATGTGGATTAAACGAACAAACTGCTGAGCATGTTCTACAGGATTGTCCTCTGTACGACCAGTTAAGAAAAATATACTGGCCCAATGACTCAACACTAAACTCAAAGCTATATGGAGTTAAAGAGGAACTTCAAACAACAGTCGAATTCATCATGAGAACTCGTCTGACGGTGTAATCATCAAAGATGCGATTGCAAGAAGAAGAAGAAGATAACAACTTCCAGCATGAGAATGGAGGTCAAGGCTGTTACTGCAGCCTTAAGGTGGATGACTGAAACTTCATTAACAAAGGTTATCATTGTGTCAGACTCTCAGTCCATGCTTCGGATGGTTCAAAGTGGTTGGTTGCGGCATGAATGGAAAACATTCATAGAAGCTTCCAGTCTACAAGAGCTGGTGTGGATATACTGTCCTGGTCATGCTGGGGTATGTGGTAATAAAAGAGCTGACAGACTGGCATCAAGAGCACCCACAGTGGGGACACTAGATATGGATAAGGGAGATATACTGAGAGCAATTAATGATCACCTGTTAGAGAATGGCACCGCAATAGATGAATCATCAAGGTTAAGACTGTTGGAATTTGGCATCAAACGTAAGGCTAGTAGAGATGGACGTATGAGACGATTCATCCGTCATGTTTACAACCAGCGAGCTACAGGAACAATTAGCATTCACACTCTTCGACATATACTGATGGAGACTGAGCACCTATGGGTTTGCCCGGAGTGCAATGATGTAAATTCTGTATAACAATAACAATAGCTACTACTTACATCGCTTGTGGCCATAGTGAACTGTCTTCATCATCATTCGACTGGTTAGCAGAAGCTTTTGTAGGGGTTGAAAATGGTTTTCTGCTCCAGACGTACAAGGCATAGCTACAAGCTAGTTGGTCAATGTGGGCACAAGGTATTGGAGAAGACTTATTAAAAAAAAAAACAATTGATCTTCCTTTGCCCACTTTTTACTCTTCAAGAAGCACATTGTAGCCATTAAGATCTTGTTCCAGGTTATGGATTACTATTGAACTGTTTTCCAAAGAATTATACATTTGCACTGAAACCCAACATTCTAGTGGGCAGAGTAATGCACAGAAAATAAAATCAGAAATGAAACAGAACAGTATTCAAAGAAAAGAAAATCTGTGAGCAAAAAAAAACTGCCAAACACTTCATCCAAATATATAGTTAGGAAACACTTACTTACTAAGTTACTTACTTAGTCATTCCCCTTCTACCATGAGGTGTAGAGGTTTGGAAGAGAGAGCGCCAGACTATCCTATCGGCTGTCTTCCTCCTGGCCTGGTTCCATTCTAGTTCTCGGTTTCTTCAAAGATTGTCTAATGTTGTCCTCCCAGCGGACTCTGGGGGTCTGGATCCCTGGCTCTTTATTTCCCATGCTTGTCGTGGTAGCCGATCTTCTCCCATTCTGCAGACATGGCCAAACCATCTTAGTTGGGACTGTTCTACTTGGGTCTGCAGGGGGTGGGATATAAGGCCTTGACGTATCGTCTGGTTGCTGACCATGTCTCTTCTTGTTACTTCAACCACCTTCCTCAGATACCTCATTTCTGAGGTTTGTATCTGGCTTTTGTGGGTTGTAGTCATTGCCCATGACTTGCATCCATATGTCAAGACTGGGACATAGGTGGAGCGGTATACAGCCATCTTCGTTTTCTTACCAACCTCTCTCTTGCTGAGGAATCCTCGATTTATGGCCTAAAAAGTCTCCCAGCTGCTGCTTTTCGAGTGGCCAACTCTTCTTTGATGCCTCCCTTTCGGTCTATAATAGCTCCGAGGTATTTAAAGTGGACGACCTGCTCCAGGACCTGTTATCCCAGCTTAATCTTTCTTCTCGTGATATCACCATGGATTTTGTTTTAGAGCTGCTTATGACCATCCCTCTCTTCTCCAGCTCTTCCTTCCAGACTTTCAGGTTGGATTGGAGATGTGCCTCTGATTTAGCAATCAGGGCAACATCATCAGCAAATGCCAGCTCTGAAATACAGACCTGTCTCATCTTCCAGTACCCCACTGAATACTTTCTTGTTATCTCCTTACATGCCTTGATGACATCGTCCATGAGGAGTATGAAAAGATACGGTGACAGGATATCACCTTGTCTTACACCAGTGGTGGTCCTGAACTCTTCTGACTTATGGTTTGCTGTCCTCACATAATTTCTGCAAGACTTGTAGAAGCTCTGTATAGCATGAATCAGAGGTGCTGGAATGTTCTTCCTTGCCAAACAGTCCTAAAGTTTGCTCCAGGGGACCCTGTCAAATGCCTTTTTCCAGATCTATGAAACAAAGATGGATCTCACTCTTATACTCAAGGGCCTTTTCACTCAGCTGTCTGAGTGTGAAGATTAGGTCTTGAGTACTTCGGTTTGCTCGGAATCCGCACTGAACCTCATCCAATTGTGGTTCAGCTAGGCGTTGGAGTCTCTGCTCTAGGATTCTAGAGTAAATTTTACCAGGGACACTGAGAAGGGATATGCCTCTATGGTTTCCACACTGTCGATTGTCACCCTTTTTGAAAATTGGTGTTATGATGGCAATCTCCCAATCCTTTGGTATGGTCTTGTTGTACCACGCTGCCTGTAGAACCCTTAAGAGTAATAGGTCGCCTGATGCTCCCATGTACTTAACCATTTCTGGTGTTACACCATCATGCCCTGCTGCTTTGCCCATCTTGATTTTCTCCAGTGCTGCCTTCAGTTCTTCCATCTTTATGTCATCTTTACCATCATTGGTTTTCTCTTCTGTGCTAGTGGTTATCATTTCTGATGCTCACCATCCAGGAGTCCTGAGAAATATTCTTTCCATTACTTCCTTTGGGACAATAAGCAATTTGCCTTGCTTGTCCTTTATAAATTTGAGAGGGCATTGTTTTTCCTTCCTCATATTCTTTAGGGTCTTATAGAACAATTTCTGGTTTTCTTGCGCATCTTATTCTAGCTTTTCTCCAAATTCTTCCTAGGACTTCTGTTTTGCTGCTAGCACCTTGTTCTTTGCTTCTGTTCTGAGTGTCACATATTCTCTATATTTCTCCATTTGTCCTGTTGTGTTTTTAGCTCCTAAGTATTGCTTCCATGCCATTTTCTTCTCTCTTATTTTCTCTTTGACTTCCTCTGTCCACCAAGGTGTCCTCTTTCTCTTGTTCCCAAGTCGGACTTCACCACATGCTTCTGCTGCAGCTGTCTTTACGATGTCTTTGAATTTATCCAGAGGGTTTCCAAGTCATCAGGTTGTTCTTCTGTGTTGCTCACCGCTGCAGCAATAAGCCCCTGATATGTGGTCTTAATTTCTGACTCTCTCAGCTTGTAGGTCTTAATGCTCATTTCTCCCGTTCGTTTACTTAGTTTCTTGCGTGATGTTGGGCAATTCCTAGGCTGAGCAACTCTTTCAGTTGTTCTTTTGATTGTAAGCAGGTAGTGATCACTTCCAATCTCTGGCCCCCTCCAGACTCTAGCATCCCGGACATATTTGAATGAGCTCCTCCTAACAATGGCATAGTCGATCACTGACTTCTCATTCTTTGTTGGTTCACATCTAGTGTATGCATGTATGCGCTTATGGGGGAACTTTGTGTTTGTAATGATCAGATTCTGCTCACTGCAGAATCTAAGGAGTCGCTTTCCATTGTCATTGAGAGTATCTTCTCCATATCTTCTGATAACTCCACCCCATCTAGCATTGGTCATTTCCAACTCTGGCATTGAAATCTCCAAGCATGATAATTTCATCTAGGCAGTCATCCCTGTCCTTTGAAGCAGCTCGAAGAATTCCTCCTTGACCTCTGCTCTCTCATCTTCATTTGGCCCATACACTATGACCAGGTCGACTATGGTTTCTCCTTTAAGTTTTACAACCATAATGCGCTCCGAGACAAAGTTCCATCCCTTGATACTATCTTTTTGGTTTTTGGCCACAATGCAACCCACGCCCCCTTTAGCTCTTTCAGATGTGGGTACACCACTGTAGAGCAGCGTGTTGCCATCGAGATCCATGACTCCTTGTCCTTTTTTCTTTCTTTCCGTTATAGCCAGGATTTCTAGTTTTGCTTTCCTCATCTCTTCCACCAGCTCCTCTTCTTTCCCATTTATACTTCTTGTGTTCCAAGTTCCATAAGTCGTAGTCCGTTCCAGTTCGTCACCTTTAGAATCAGTCCGGTTTTCTCTCTTGTAGTTCTCTTAATCAAAAGTTTAAAGCAAACAGGTGATTGGCCTGTTGTGCCTTACGGCCTCCATGCAGGCTGCCCTCCTCCTTTTTCAGCCGGGCTTGGGACCGGCCTAGGCAGAGTTGACTTAGGAACACAAACACAGGAAATATTGCAATAGCAAGAAAATCTTGGTGATTATTCCAATATTAAAACCAGAAATGGATGAACACGATGCAAATTCATACAGATCAATTTCGTTAACTTCTCACTTCAGTAAAATACTAGAAACTATAGCAAATAAGCTAGCTGTTGGTGCTTGTTGGATACTGAGACCGGTGATGGCTTCTGAATGGTCCTTTCTTATTAAGGTGGCCTTTACTTGTGAAATAAAGAATCTCATCTAAACTGTTGTGAAAGGTGTGGCATTACTTATATTGGGGAAGCAGGCAAGTATTTAATATGATACAGAACATCTGAGACATTCTCACGAGGCTGATAAAAACGTTACTCATCACTTCAATAGTCCTGGCCATTATCTCATGTAACACTGAAGATGGGACTTTTTTTTTCTTTGGAGAACTGCCTAATTTTTAAAATGGATTGTTTTACCACTGTGTGACAGACAAATTTCAGCGTCCCTGAACTGTTAGATGATATGGTAGACCCTGGGATAGCATGAGAGCCTTCACTCATTTATGTTGCAAATTTAATCGCCAACGTGGTTCCCACGTTTGCTAATTAGTATGCACCATAGCAGAGTGGACTTTTCACCACGTTTGCTAATTAATATGTAGACAGTCAGCATGCGAGGAATCGGGAGATTCGCTTGGTATTTAGTTTAGATAAGCCACGCCTTCCGCCTTACCTTAGAGCGATCTAAATCAACTACCTCCTTCACCTTTCTTTCTTACCGCCTTTTAGGCATTGCCAAAGTTCAACGAAGAAAGCGGTTAACGATCAAAAGGCAGTGGTGGTCCGAGAACGGACGAAGCAGTTTCACGCCTTCGTTTAGCACCTCAGTGCGAACCAGAGAAGAGCGCTGAAATCGCGGCGGACAAACAGACACGGGGGAAATCTAGAAGCTTTGCCCAGCGGCAAGTAACGCAGAATTTCCCCGATATCAAATAAGTTTTGAAATTTCGCGTGTCCCCCTGATCCTTCAATTCTTTAATTATATATTGAGACCACTGAAGAATGCGTTTATCATTTGCGCCAGAGAGTCTGAAGAAAGTACTAGCTTATAGAACAAGATTTCTCGGGGATATCTTCTATATTGGAGACTAAAATTCATTCTGTTTGTGCAGCGGTAATATATTAGTTCCAAGTGATCAGTGGTCTAGTTCTTTCATTTTATTTCACTAGATTTTGTGTTAATTTAAACCTATTAAATAAACCCATCTCAAAAGTTTCCAGTTGTAAATTAAATGATATATCTATACGTTATTTCCCAATATAATAGATGCTTAAATTAATTTAGAAGCCGCTAAGGGATTTATAACCAATTAATACAGTTAGTTCTGTATATACATGTGTTTTTTTAACTATTAGACTTGCGGAGTTTTCTTAAATATATATAACTGAATACGCTAGTGTTTAAAATAGTCTTAACTGTAAATTTATCGCGCGTCAGAATATGATTCGTATTGGGTTTATGATTTCATGTTTTCTATTTTTTCACATAGGATGATCATATACCTTTGCGTCCCAGCAATTATAGAGTCCTCCAGACTCGGTTCTTCTTCCTTCAGAGATTTTGTAAACATTTTAAATATAATCTTCGTGTTGCGGCCCTGTGCGGTCCCACTCTCTATTTTGTTACATGAGAGGAATTCAACCAAGAACATTTAAATGATAATCTCAATAATTCTGTAAAGATAACTGGAGAAGAACAATTGCCAGAAGCTATACTATATATATCACATCCTGGGGATAAGCGAGAGCAGATGGACAGGGGCAGGAAAAGTTAAAACAGCAACAGGAGAAACAGTACTTTACTCTGGAAGAGAGGATGGACAGCACAGTGAAGGCGTAGCCATTATTCTACAGAAAGGGATAGAAAGGACATTACTGGAATGGAAACCCATCAACAACAGACTGATACGATTGAGATTGAGAGGGAGATTCACCAACACTACAATAATACAATGCTACGCACCAACGAATGATAGCGATGAGGAGGTCAAGGATGAATTCTATCAACAACTGCAGAAAGAAATGGAGGACACACCTAGATATGATCTTGTTATAGTAATGGGAGACCTCAATGCGAAAGTTGGTACACACAATACATATAATGAAAGAACAATGGGGAAATGCGGCAGCGGAATAGCAAACGAAAATGGGGATAAGCTAATAAGTTTCTGTAGCATTAACAACCTGGTCATTGGAGGAACACTTTTCCCACATAAGGAAATTCACAAGTTAACATGGGAATCACCAAATGGTCGGGACAGAAACCAGATAGACCACATCATGGTTAACGGTAGATGGAGACATGCATTACAAGATGTGAAGGTAAGAAGAGGTGCAGATGTGGGAAGCGATCACCGTTTAGTAGTAGCAAAACTGAAAGTGAAACTAAGAAGGGCTGGACCAACTGTAACTACACAGAAAAGGTTTGACATCAGCAAATTGAAGGACCCCCTTACCAGAAAAGCTTTTGCGGCCGACATTAGGAAACGATATCAATTTGCCAAAAGCCAGGAAAAGACATTGACTGATGATATAGACCAGAATTTCAACACCATTTCAACAATATATAAGGAAAGTAGCAAATCATGCTTGGGATTCCAGGAAAGGAAGAAGCAAGACTGGATAACACCAGAAACACTAAACACCATAAAGATGAGAAAGGAAATGAAAAGAAAGAAAACAGAAGCGAAGTCCCCCAGGTTAAAGCAACTATATAGCGAACAGTACAGTCAACTGGACAGGGAAGTTAAACGCCAAACCCGAGCCAACAAAAGGAATTTCCTAGACGATCTTGCAAAACAGGCAGAAGAGGCAGCACTGAGAAATGAACAAAGCACAGTATACAAAATAACTAAATTCATCAGCGGAAAACAAGGTGCAAACAATATTACATTAGTAAGAGATAAGCGAGGAAATCTCATCAAGACAGTAGAGGGACAGGAAACAAGATGGGCAGAGCACTTCAGAGAAACTCTGAACAAGGAAATACCAGAGACACAACTGAATGTTCCTGAGGCTGAAAACGATCTAGATGTAAATACAGACATTCCACGAAAAGAAGAAATCATCACAGCAATCAAAGGGTTAAAGAACGGTAAAGCTCCGGGCCATGATAACTTAAATGCAGAGCTATTTAAGACAGACCCTGAGCTAGCAGCAGAACTATTAGAACCACTATTTGCACAAGTGTGGAAAACGGGGACAACACCATCAGAGTGGAACAAAGGAATAATTGTCAAATTGCCCAAGAAGGGAGATCTTTCAGACTGCAATAATTGGAGAGGAATCACTCTTCTCTCAGTTCCCAGCAAAATACTAGGCAGGATAATTATACAGAGAATTTCAAAGGCAGTAGACTACAAACTGAGGAAAGAACAAGCAGGATTTAGAAAGAACAGAAGATGTGTAGACCATATATTCACTCTCAGGAACATTATAGAGCAGTGCTCAGAATGGCAAAGACAGCTTTACATAAATTTTGTTGATTTTGAAAAGGCTTTTGACAGCATACATAGGGACAGTTTATGGAAAATACTGAGGGCTTATGGAATTCCAAGCTGCATAGTGTCAATCATAAAAAGCCTCTATGCCAACTTTACGTGTAGTGTTGGGCAGAGCAACCTAACCTTCGAGGTGAAGACAGGAGTACGACAGGGATGCCCCTTATCAACCACTCTATTTTTAACAGTCATAGACTGGGTGATGCGCCAGACAACAGAGGGCAGTCCAAGAGGAATAAGATGGACTACATTTTCAACATTGGAAGATCTGGAATATGCAGATGACATTGCACTGCTGGCACATTCACATCAACACATCCAGGAAAAAACGGATAGACTTAATAAATTTAGCCAGCAGGTGGGCTTGAACATCAATTTAAAGAAGTCTGAGGTCATGACGCTCAATGTGAGCAACCCTGAGCCCATATCAGTAAGGAATCAGCAACTGGTACAGACAGATACCTTCACATACCTAGGAAGCATAGTAACACCAGACGGTGGGGCAGGCAAAGACATCAACATCAGAATGAATAAGGCAAGAACAGCCTTCTTTAGCCTAAATAACATCTGGAAGTCCTCCCAATACAGCACAAGCACAAAATTAAGATTATACCAGAGTTGCGTGCTTTCTGTGCTTCTCTATGGTGCGGAATGCTGGAGAGTCACAGAGAAGGAAATGTCAAAATTGTCCTCTTTTCACACAACATGCCTAAGAAAAAATTCACCAAATCTTTTGGCCGAATACCATCACCAACCAAGATCTGCTTACTCGTAGCAAGCAAGAGGACATGCATACCATCATAGCTGGCAGACGCTGGAGCTGGGTTGGTCATGTCCTCAGAAGAGACCCCGATGCCATCACAAGAACAGCTATGCTTTGGACCCCTGAAGGAAAGCGAAAGAGAGGCCGACCAAAAACAACTTGGCGGAGGACTGTGGAGGCTGAGATGCAAAGAATGAACCAGAGTTGGGGCACTGTACGAAGGATGGCCACCGACCGTGCAAAGTGGAATCAATTTGTTGTTGCCCTACAAGACGCCACTAGGCGTGATGGCCACTGACTGCTTTGACGGTCGGTGGTTAAGGATCGAAGAAGAAAGAAGAGATACTATATATATATATTTTTAACGCTCTGCTGTGGGAAAGAATATATTCTACATGTACACTGACCGTCACGTTATTTTCCACTGGATTTAAAACCCCGAAGAGAAAAAACATAACTCACTGATCAGTCTTTGTCATCACTCTGTGTTCATCACGCTATAGAAGTTTTCCACCACCAGCGGTGAAATCCAGGAGACCACTACCTTCTCATAACTATACCTGTGACAGTGCCATCCCATAGAAACTTTAGATAAAATCAAATGGAACACTAAGGCTTCACCTTCCAGCGATTACGGGAAAATTAGCTGAACGCCAAACCCGATAGTCTGGGGCTGGAAAACAAAGGAAAAGACTCATACATTTGTTGAGTATTTACTAGCTGTTGGTGTTATTCTATGGATTGCCAGATTCAACGATCGGTAAGTGTGAAAGTGTGTGATGGCCATCGCCAGCGTGCATGAGTGAATGACATTTTTCTTGATAAACTTATAATTTTCTCTACTTGGTAAACATCCATATACCGTACTGTATTCCTTGTATTGTTCTCTTTAAGTGGGGTTGCTTACCTTTTCTTATTTCCCCTCCCTTAATCTGCTTAGTCAAGGGATAACTTGGAGAATACTAGGACTCTGTTCCTACACCCCATACTAAATATTGTAAAACCCCCTATCAGAATAAATTAATCTATCTTTTGGTTAAATTGTCTCTTTCTGATAACACTTGTCTTTGGGCTGGGTTTTTTTTTTTGTCTATACAAGCGGGAAGGGCATATTGGGATACTATTCTAAACACCCCCCCCCCCTTGTTATTTGTATTTTTCTGTAACTGATCTTTTTTTGACCAGCGGGCTGATCACCCGCTTGCCAGCCATACTGATTACGGAAACAACAATTTTTTGTTGTACCAATAAACGCCATTAGGCGTAACGGAACAACAATTAGTTTCTTGTTGCCCTAAGACGCCTATAGGCGTATTGGCTACGGACTGCTTTGTCGGTCAGTGGCTAAGGATGGAAGAAGAGAAGATCTTTTTGACTGTACCATGCTAAATGTTGTGATTTTGGTTTAAATGATAATAAACACCATAAACCTTAAATTACTGTGTTGGCCGACGCATTACCCCATATCTGTTATATGTAGTTTGTATTCCCGTCTGTGTGTTTGTAGCACCAAATTGGTGTGTGTACATGAGTGTTGAGTAACTGGCAAAATTGTTTAGCCAGGAGAGATTTAGGAGTCTACAGATAAATAAAATTGTCGTAAGATAGGCAGATCGGAGAAATTACCCGATTTCAGAGACTGTCCTTTCTCTTTCCAGCACCCTTGTGAATCAACTATCTATTTCCTAACCCTTACTATCACAGAGCCTTCACTATCATTCTCCACTCGGACGGGACCACTATTTCTAAGACCTATCACACAAAAAAATTACGACACCCTGATGAACTGAACGTCCAGCACCATTTCATTTAATTTCTGCCTTAGGTAGCCATTTGCTTTATCAGACTTCCTTCTTATCCTCGTCATTTATCGTTGTCTGATTTTTACCTTTTTTTTTTTTGTACCAGGTTTTTACCATTTCTGATCTGTATTTCTTTTCTACAGCTCTCCTTTATCCTATTGGCCTCAATTACCTTTAGTTTCACTCTTGTTCCTGTTTGTACCTAGCATTTGCCAAGCGACGTCAGTTCATTGCTGGATAAAACCTTTACACCTGACCACGCATTTCTATTGCTTTATGAGTTATTGCAGTTTGTTTTTAGTGTTGACATGTTTTACTGTTTAATATTTTTTATTAATTAATTACGAGAGGAAAGAAGACATCAGATTAAGCTGGGAGAACAGGTCCTGGAGCAGGTCGACCACTTTAAATACCTCGGAGCTATTATAGATCGAAAGGGAGGCATCACAGAAGAGTTGGCTACCCGAAGAGCAGCAGCTGGGAGACTTTCAAGCCATAAATTGAGGATTCCTCAGCAAAAGAGAAGTTGGTACTTACTTAGTCGTTCCCCTTCTACCGTGAGGTGTAGAGGTTTGGAAGAGAGAGCGCCAGACTATCCTATCGGCTGTCTTCCTCCTGGCCTGGTTCCATTCTAGTCCTCGGTTTCTTCAAAGATTGTCTAATGTTGTCCTCCCAGCGGACTCTGGGGGTCTGGATCCCTGGCTCTTTGTTTCCCATGCTTGTCGTGGTAGCTGATCTTCTCCCATTCTGCAGACATGGCCAAACCATCTTAGTTGGGACTGTTCTACTTGGGTCTGCAGGGGATGGGGTTTGAGGCCTTGACATATTGTCTGGTTGCAGACCATGTCTCTTCTTGTTACTTCAACCACCTTCCTCAGATACCTCATTTCTGAGGTTTGTATCTGGCTTTTGTGGGTTGTAGTCATTGCCCATGACTCGCATCCATATGTCAGGACTGGGACATAGGTGGAGCGGTATACAGCCATCTTCGTTTTCTTACCAACCTCTCTCTTGCTGAGGAATCCTCGATTTATGGCCTGAAAAAGTCTCCCAGCTGCTGCTTTTTGAGTGGCCAACTCTTCTTTGATGCCTCCCTTTCGGTCTATAATAGCTCCGAGGTATTTAAAGTGGTCGACCTGCTCCAGGACCTGTTCTCCCAGCTTAATCTGATGTCTTCTTTCTTCTCGTGATAGAGAAGTTGGTAAGAAGATAAAGATGGCTGTATACCTCTCCACCTATGTCCCAGTCTTGATGTATGGATGCGAGTCATGGGCAATGACTACAACCCACAAAAGCCAGATCCAAACCTCAGAAATGAGGTATCTGAGGAAGGTGGTTGAAGTAACAAGAGACATGGTCCGCAACCAGACAATACGTCAAGGCCTAAAAACCAAACCTCTGCAGACCCAAGTAGAACAGTCCCAACTGAGATGGTTTGGCCATGTCTGCAGAATGGGAGATCGGCTTCCACGACAATTATGGGAAACTAAGAGCCAGGGATCCAGACCTCCAGGACGATCCAAAGTCCGCTGGGAGGACAACATTAGACAATCTTTGAAGGACTAGAATTGAACCAAGCCAGGAGGAAGACAGCCGATAGAATAGTATGGCGCTCTCTCTTACAAACCTCTACACCTCACGGTAGATTTTAGAAGAGGAACGAATAAGTAAGTATTAATTATTGTTTCCACATGTTTGCTGAGTCCTTTGTTAATTTCTCATAGCCTTTCTGTATTTCATATCTCTGTTTCCTATTTGTGACTGTGGCTGACGAATGGTACTTCTCCCCCCCCTCCATGTCATTAACAAGGGCAGTTATTGTATCAGACTCACAATCCATGCTTCGGAAGGTCCAAAGTGGATGGCTCCAGCAAGAATGGAAAAACTCCATAGAAGCCTTGAATCTTCAGGAAATGGTGTGGATTACTGCCCTGGTCATGCAGGGGTATGCAGCAATGAAAGAGGTGACATACTAGCTTCAAGAGCACCCATAGAAGGTGCATTGGATATGGATGAGAGATACTGAGAGCAACTGATGATCACCTATTAGAGAATGAATCATCAAGGCTAAGATTGCTGGAATTTGGCATCAAACGTAAAACCAGCTGAGATGGATGTATGAGAGGATGCATCCAGCATGTATCCAACCAGCGCTCAACAGGAACAATTATAGCATTCATACCCTTTGGCATTTGCTGCGGTAGACTAAGCACCTATGGGTTTGCCCGGAGGGCAATGACGTCAATTCTTATCAACAATAACAATCCCAAAACGTCCTATTGTTCTAATGTACACTTCATTGGTAAAATTGACTCCAGTACCATTTGTCATTGTCTTTCTTTTATTAGTTTTTTCCAGCAGCTTTCTTCATTAGTTGCACATCTGTTCTAGTATATTAAACTTAACAGGTGGCAACACAGCCATCTCCACATTGAAGGCCGGCTACAGTGGATTTCCAGTGTCTTCCGTCTCTTGTCTTGATGGTACACTCCAATAGACTTCCCTGTCTCATCTCTTGATGTTATTTCCACTTCTAATGCCGTCTTCCTCTTGCACGTTTGCCTTCAACTTTTCCTTCCATGATTGGTCTTCAGTAAGGTGTTATGTCTCTTTCCATGGCCAACATATTTTAGCTGTCAAATTTTGATCTCCTTCATTAATTCTCTTTTCATTCCTAGGTTTTCTAGGACCTCTATTTGTTTTCTTCTCTTTCTATACGATGCACCCCATTCTTCTATATATCCAATATGCACATCTCAAGGGTGTCAATACAGCTTCATAAACTAACTAATATAAAGATTAATAGCTGACAACTCTGGAATACAGCTGCATAAACTAAAATGTGGGTGAAATAATCAACAAAAATTACTTTAATGGAGTTCACACAATCCTTTTTATTCATTTTGTTTAAATGTAACAACACATGATGGTGTTAATTTATCAAGTTTCTAGTTATTTGAGCAATCAAATTTTTCATTAAAACTTAGCTGCTGATTACTTAACTTCTTTGTTGTGATTAAATTTGTTGAAACTTTTAAGTCAACATCTCTAAGATTAAATATAATCCATTATCACCTAGAGCAGTTTCTGGTGTAGAAGAGGTATTTTTCTGTCTATGGCAACTGTTATAATCTTTGAGCTTAACTTTGCCTGCCACTTGGCTCCATTTTGCTTTAGCTGTCTTATCAGGATTTAAAAATTTTGAGCATTTCTGCTCAAACTGAATTTTCCTTCTGCCTAAAAGGAAAAAAAAAAGCATTTTAACCACACATAAATAATGGGCATTACAACAGGAAAAAAATACTTTGATGTGTTTCTATACTTCACACACATTAACTTTTTGTTTTGTACCAAATCTCCTGAATGTTTCATGTCCGTAACATTGGTCACTCATTTCTTCACTCATCTAATGCAGTTACTGGTGAAGAACTGAAAATTTTTCATTCCGTGCCTACTGCAGCAAGAACTCTGCCTGTTTCTTGGCCACTTAATTTGTAATGCTTACCTTACCAAGGCTGCTGACATTTCGAGCAATTATAATATAATAAAATCTTTTTCATGCTTACAGGCAACATTTAAACCACATGTGCCACACACAATTTGTGGGTTATGAGAGAAAAGGAAAAACTCTGGAATAATTCAATACTCCATAAACATTAAACAAAATTTGATGAAATGATCTCTGTCTCAATAATTTTAGGCTGAACAAATTCAAATTGACTGATTAATTTGCGGCCCAAGCACACACAAAAAAATGGTGTTTATCCAATACTTGGAATACCCGGTTCAGCCTCATTTTAAAATTTGGGTATATCACCATTATTACCCTTCAACTTCCCAAGGAGCATAGGCTTTCAACAAACTTACGCCAAAATTGTGGGTATATCATTATTTTCCTTTGCACTCCTTATGGAGCATGGAGCCACTACTGTAGATGGTCCCCTTGCAGGAAGTCTGCACCAAACATTCACATGCTCTTGCAACAGTGGTTTCTGTGGCAATTTGTTTGACATGATGAGGTCGGCAGTCCCTTGTACAACCTCATATTAGTCACCTTTTTTACGACATGCCTGTTGGAAGACGACCTATTCTTTCTTTGTCTCTTCAGAAACCCTCGGGAACTACACTGTGGTGAGATGGAAGTTGGAACAATAGATGTAGTTCCCAGACATGGAGAGAAGAACTGGTGAACTAGTGGCAGGTATGGCATTGGACAAGTCAGGTAGTTAACTGCACAGTCCTAGATGGTAGCAGTAGAATAAAACTGTGAAGTAAGTCACCTTCTCGCTAGACCTATCCTATGCTCCAAGGGTGTCTCTAGTAATAGTTTGTGTGAATGCAGCTGGTTAATTACCCCTACCAATTTAAATATTAAATAATTCTCTTAAATTTCCACACAATCTCAAACAGAAACTGGAATTTAAACAAAATCAATCAACTGGGATTTATAAAATATATCTGTACATTTGTTGCTTTAAATAGAAATCTGGTAAATATTTGCAGATATGTATTTACACAAATCACAAGTTGGAAAATTGTAAGGTGTCAATGCCTTTGTTCATCATTTCGGATAGTTGGTGACTTCTGGATCTTGCTTCTTCAAAGTAATGAGCACTTATCTAATTCAGGTCCTTTCACTGCAGACATTTCTTGTCATACATCAGGTGTTGATTTCCAAGATACTTAGTTCACCTAGACAGGAAGCCCCAATGCTACTATCCAGCGATTGCAGAGGTTGTCCTTGAATCACACACTGCAGTCTTTTACACTTCTGATCACAAGCTTTTGTTATGACTCTCTCGGATAAGAACACTTCAGATACAGTATTACGGATCTGAGCTTATCACTTATGCAAGTCTGCTCACAAGCAGGTCAGCTTTGCTTTTCTCTGCTATGGGCTGTGGCTTTGACAAGCATGTGCCAGTCCGCTAGATGTCTTTTCAGCTATGAAATTTTGAGAGCCCAGAATGGAATCTGAGCGGGCTTATATACCCAATCTAGATCTAAGTTAGAATCTAACCCTTTCCTTCTTGGAAGTTCACTTTTTTCCTTGACATTTTCGTGGGATTTCAATGCTGTATACAATTTTTCTGACATAATCATGATTTCCTCGTCAATTACCAAACGTGTAACTTTTGTGGGATTTCAATGCTGTTGTTGTGCGATTTTCCCAACAAAATCATGATTTCCTTGTCAATTACCAAAATAATGATTTCCCACTGCCATAATTATATGCATTTGTAGTTGCTGTTCAAATGCTAAAAAGAATTTTTCCGTTCGGGGCATTAATCATAGTTGTAGCAGAATTGCTGGTGTGCGATTCATAATTTATCATAAAGACACTAGTTTACATGGCAATTGCAGAGTGTCTTGGCCGTTTTGCTACAGGTACATAGTATTCTTTATTCTGTATAATATATTGCATATGTTGTTTCTCATTAGATGGTTCTTCCAGGCTGCAAATTCTCTGGCATTTGTTATGATGTTTCATAATTTCTACACTGTATATGGCTTACTTATTTCCATGCTCTTTACACACATTAACTACCGAATTGAAAAACACAATGTGGCCGAATAAATTTTTTTTCCCATTTTCATCCTGTAGGTGTTTGCACAAAGTAAGCTGTAGTTTTCGTAATTGTTTACAGATTTTTATGAATTACACGTCATTTTAAAGATAAATGAATGTACTATTACAATAAGCACTATTTGTAACTCTAATAAAGGTTGTTGCTATTTAACGGCTGTCTGATGGCCGAGGACTTGCAATATTTTCACAATTATAACTGCTTGCGCCCCATCTCTATCAAAATCACTATTTCAATCAATGTGCACACCGTTTTCACTCTTGCCCTCGTCGCTAGATCTATCAGTCAATTGTTTAAACACGTTTCTAGCCTATTCAGCCGTTAGACGAAATGTACAAGCATTTTTTGTGGGCCTATCACTAGTTCCCACAGTAAACAGTTTTACGCGATTTGGTAACTAACCCAAAACGCTGAAAAATATGAACATAATATCAATTTTCCAGTGTTCTACAACAACCATGCTTTGGGAATTTGTTTTACGGTGGCAACTTAAAATCTCGAACCAGATCAGAAAGTGTTTCAGCACATTTTTCATTCGTTTTATCACTAAATTAGATCGACGCTCTGAGCGGCTCGCGGTCCAAATGATAGGATTTCAAAAGCCAGTCCCACCGGCTCGAGGTAGTTAATGGTTAATATATATATACCTCTTTATCCTGTAGTGTTAGTAGTCTTTGGTTTACTGTATCTTTTTCTTTTTCATTTATTGTAATTAAAATTAACTTAAATACATCTGTTACATATTTGTCAATTTATTGTTTAGGTTCAGTAAGTTTAACCTACCTATTTGTACTGAAATTGTGTTGTGAATATTCACATTTTGTTAATATCTTTGTTCATCCTTGCTCGTCTTGTGCTCTTGTAGCTGTTATATACTGATTCTTGTTTTGTGATATAACAGTTGATGTTCTGTGGCTTCCTGGGTAAATAAATTTTTAGCAGTTTCTAATGATGGTGACGATGAGTTTTGTGCTTTTTAAGTATTCTGTTAGTGGTTTTCTTTGTTATTCATATTTCTTACATGTTAGCAAATAATGTGCTATAGTGTTTTTCTCAAGATATGTTGCACAGTAGAGCTCTTCTGTCAATAAAATAGCATGTTTATAGTTGCAGTCTGTGACGATATGGTTGTGTGATCTCAAGTCCACTCCGGCAGGATTGCATTACATTCCCGTGCGAGTGATATTTTCTTATTTTTCTCTCCCCTGTCATTATTATGTGACATTTTTTTGCACCATTATTTACTCTATGCTGGATCAGTAGGGTGAAGTCTCTAACACTCCACTCCCCTACGGAAGTATTTGCTATGGGACTCTATCTTGTTTACCACACCTCAGACTTATTTACGTTCTGCCAGGTGAACTGGGGTATTATCGTAACAATGCCCAGTCATTATCACCGTATCAGCGAGTGAGATTCTTATCATGAAAAGACGGTCTCGCCCGATCAACATCTATAGAAGCCAATATTGTCTGTCTGAGATAGCCGTCTGAGGCGGGCAGATTACATAGGTGGTAGATGCGTTTATTATTTCACGGGACCATCCCTGTGTGTGATTATCATGATAATTTGTCTGGAGAGACAATATTGGCGATAGGTAGCATCTGGACATCAAATGAGTTCACAGATGGTGTTTATGAGTTGTGCACAAGATGCTGGTGGAAGTCTGAAGCAACGATATGAAGACGTCACGCGTGGATATTAAATTTAATATTTTGAAACACGTGAGGGTATTTTTAAAATTTGAAACACCCCTACCCACATAGTGCTGAATGAGATTCGATTAGATTGGTTGATTTTAGAGGCCAGAATATACAATGTATCTCATTGGAAAATTAGGCGGAAACACAGCTGTAATTTGAACTGAGGATTGTGAAATACAATGTTGTGAAATCAAAGTCAGTACACACACTGCAGCGCAAAATTCGTACGAGCAACTCCCAAAAAAGCCAGAAGAGAAGGATCAGACCTAGAATTCCATTATTAACAGTGACAGATTGAGTATTGGGCAACTTTGGCTTTACAAGTAAACCTGCATTTTTAACTCTTTAAGTCCCAATCGACTTTATATATCATCAGGGGTTAGACGCGCTTGGCCCAATCAACTTTATAAAGCGTTTAGTATATGTGCCTCTGTTTGAGACTGTTTCTAATTATAACTACCCACAAACCACCCAAAACGTCATTTCCGACTGGAAGTACATTCTTTTAAATACCGCATGTGTTTAAGAGTGAACGTATTTCTGTTTTGAGATATTTATTTAAAAATGCACCGGGGTGGCCATTTTTGCTTGGGCCAAACCAACTTTTTTGCTTGGGACTGAAAGAGTTAATACAAGACTGGAAACTTAAAAGGACCAGGACAGATCTCACTATGACAGCCCACAGTTATAAATACGAAGACTGGAGTACTAAGGAATTGGATCACCGTCATAAGAGAAACTTTCCCCAGACCAAGTGTTTCACCCATCATAAGAGGGATTCAAAATTTCCAGACGAAAGTGATTCAAGAGCATATGCACGGAAATTGCTCGTGTCCATTAAAAAAAACTAAGCAAGGAGATTGTGTATTACCCAATTTGGGGTAAGTTGTGAACAATTTATTTACTAATGTAAATTTTACAGGTTTCTTGCTAAGTGGTTTTATATATATGAGACTGGCAACCTCAACATATGAAAACATATATGCATGAAGCACTACTGCAAGAACTGGTGATTGTTTCTGACTAGTCATGCGGAAACCCAACAGCAGAGGTGACCCCAGGACTCCGACTGGAGCAGTAATGAGTGATGATTACATCATGTGTACCTAAGTGTAGCATATCATTTTTGAGATGTATGTAACTCGTTAATGTTAGTTCAGGCACAAATCATTTCTCACTGTCCAGACACATGTTGCCCGTTAATCCTAAGAGTAATATTGGTGAATTTTAACCATCTTCTCGGAGTTACGTTGTGCATGCTCGAGAATTAAATTCTTGAGAGTTTAACATTGGTGGGCGGACAACGGGAACATAAGCCTGTTAGAGTGCTCCAAACAAATGTACTTAGCAGAGGGCATCTGTTTTTCTAAAGTTCGTGGTTACAAGCCATCAGAACGATTTGTGGTACTAACGCCGCTAGTGTGAGAGAAAAGCATCCACCCTAACCGCCTACAGTGGAAGAGAGTGTGGAGAAGGCTTTTGTCATCACAGAATTGATGAACCACAGCTGCAGGACTCCCTTATAAAAGTTAAGTGCTTGTAAAAAGGCACCAGCATAACGGACGTTTGATAAATCCTCCCTTATGTCTCTGTGACGAAAACTTTTAGCTAAATTTCACCAATCTTTCCATATTTATTTTAACTGTTAAAGACTAATTCTTTATTAAAATTGTTACATGTTTTAAAACTAAACAATCATAGGTACTTCAGTTTTTTATATGTATGAAAGGAAACGTATGAGCCAGAATATTTAATATATATTTATATATAAATACCTAGACATATATTTACCTATAAACAGAGCTATTACTTTAAGAGGAATTTCGTTGGATTACACCAACTGGGGGCTTAAACCATTGCTTAAATCCTTTACAAAAGGCGACGGACCAGATATAATGCATTAACAATTGTTCAGCCCAATGCAACATTGTTCGTGACTTCTGGAAATATCTTGTGAAGGCTCCCTTAAGGTAGAAGTGTCATTAATCTTCTATCTACATCTCTGCCAAGAGTAATCTTGCGCGCAGGTATATACCTTGGAAGCTAATATTAGATACTCTTGAGTTTTGGTCACTGTTGGACCTCTACTGCAAAGCAGGGGAGGCAATTCGTGACACAATCGTACAAGTTTTTTTGTTGCTTGGTATTTTTGGCTCTCTGACATGCTCATGATGGAGCTTTCAGCAGTTTATGGGTAAGTTTCCTTTTCAGACTTAGTTGGCAGTCCTCTGTCCATTCTTTGTGATATTTGTTTTTATGCTTTTGATCTCTATTGTTCTCAAAACTATGTTTATACAGTTTGGGCTGCTTATTTTTTTTTTTTTTTTTTTTTGCTTCCCTGTCAACCATCTCACTTCTTACTATTCCAACATGCTGGTAGCAGCCTCTATTATTAAGGTATGTACTAAGCTGCAACATTTATTTTGCTGTGTCTGGTCATCTACATTTTTTTTTCTCTAAGGCTCGAATTGCTGATAGTCAGTCAGTTAAAATTGGTTGTGTGTGTGTGTGTATTTTGTTGTTGTTGCTATTATGTCTTAGGATTTGCTATTGCCACCATTTCTTAGTGAAGATAGATGTGTTTTTAGTCATGCTAAAATTTCCATGCTGGACTGCGCATTCCTATACACGTTTTTCAGATCCATCAGTGTTTACTTGTTCTATGTTCTTGATATAGTTTTTTTTTGGTGCTTCTTTTTATTTCTTCAAAATTCTATTCTATGTTTGCTTTCTTGAGGTCCTATGGCAGTATCACTAGTGTGTATTTGGTACTACAGTTTATTGCATTAATTACTGTCTGATGTTTTTCTAATTTTCCTACTTGCACTTCCATCTTACTGGGTAACTGGTAGGGTCTAGTGGGGCATCACATAATGTTGAGTGATTCTTCATCAGTGATGTGCAAGTTGGAGGACTTTTATCTGTTAGTACTTAGGCCATGTAATTTATTTTCTTCCCCAATATGCAAGCATTATTCCTAAAGCTAACTCTAGTGCTTTAAGTGATGTTGATTTTGTTGTTCCTGCAACTACCTTGCATTGCAAGTACCTGGTGTTGAATTCTGTCAGATTCTTTCTTGCTGTGAGCTGCTGAGTCCCATGCTACACCTGCACAGCCCACTTAACCCCTAACTAATGACCTGTAGAACATAAGTATTGCCATGATGTTTGCTCCAATCCATTACCTTTTAAGTCATCATGTCTGTGAGTTGGAGCACACTTCTATATGGCAGTGAGACATGGACAACCTATGCTAAGCAAGAAAGAAGGCTCAATACCTTCCATCTACAGTGTCTACGCCACATCCTCGGTATTTTGTGGAAGGACAAAGTGGCAAATGTCGAGGTATTCTCATGTGCTG
The DNA here is from genome assembly GCA_024509875.1 of Oreohelix idahoensis. NCBI lineage: Eukaryota > Metazoa > Mollusca > Gastropoda > Stylommatophora > Oreohelicidae > Oreohelix > Oreohelix idahoensis. Next base: position 801,095 of record JAMPIV010018750.1, read on the forward strand.
GCCTTCAAAGTATGTATACACTGCTTAGACAGCGCAGACTACATTGGCTTGGCCATGTCCACCACATGGAAGATGGTCGCATCCCGAAAGATATCTTCTATAGACAACTGGCAGATGATAAAAGAATAGTTGGGCGACCACAGCTGAGATTCAAAGATGTGTGCAAGAGAGACATGAGGGCACTGGACATAAATCCAGCAACCTGGGAGGATGAAGGTGCTCATCGCACCAAGTGGCAATGCTCTCCCCACGGTGCCACCTCAGACTGGACGAAAAGAAGCTCTCACTGCAAGCAGAAGAGAGGTGAAAACGTTGATAGGAACACCAGGAAATAAGCAGCTGAGGGCTGTCACCTGAGGGGTGAATTCTCTTTGTCAGTTATGACTCAAGGGGCTATTATTTCATCATGTCTGAGAGTCCTCTGCAGCTTTCAACTGGTATATCTATATGTTATTTCAGTTTAATTGTTGGTCTAATGTCATGCCTAATTATTTGGTGGTTATTACCATTTTTATTTAGTGTCTTCTTTTCAATTACCCTACATCAACTGAATATCAAACGATTGCTTTTTTTTTGCATTTATTTGGGAGTCCTAAGTAGTCATCCATTCGGCAACCTTATTTAATCAAAGTTTTAGATCTTTGCATATTCTGGGGAGGTTTTCCTCAGACCTCCAAACTGCTGCATCAGTTGTAAATTGTGACAGTTTGTTTATAATGACTCTGAATGGTCTTAAAAATATGGCCTAACAAAACTTACTTATGTGCTGCAGCACTGGCCAAAAATCTTTCCAGATTCTTGGCTGCTGTATCCATGGCAGCATAGACTGATTGAAATTCTGCATAGAAACAAACAATAAGATAAATCTTGTAAAGAACATTTCATGGTTTTGGTGAGAAAAAAAATGTCAATGAAACATAGGACCTCTACTAGCACACATCACTAAATTCTGCCAGTGTACTCTGCTAGTGTTTACTTCCTTCTCAAGGTCTTTGATGATTACCATTTTTTTTTCTTTGCCATAATTAAAGATATTTGTAAGGGCCATCTCATCTGAGTTATCGGGCATAACCAGTCTTTATAAAGGCATGAAGGTTCCCATGAGATACAACGATATATATGATAAAAAATAATCTCATATAATAAATTGCTATTATCACTTGTACGTCTTAGAAGAATTCACCTCTCAGACTAATCCTCTTCAAGTGCCATACCTGGTGGCAAAAGGTGATCATGTCTCTGCACAACTTCCTGTCTCCTATACTATTTGTCTATTCTATTGTTGACTTCTTTCCATGCCATGATGTCAAACTGTCCAATATCTTCTTTCTCTGTCATTGTCTCATTTTCCTTCAATTTTTCTTATTGTCCCGATACATCCCATCTTTCTTCTTCTCCTCATAACATGCCCAAAGAAAGTTGTCTCAGCTGATGAACAATCTGATAAACTGTCTTGTTGATGGGGTCATCTCCATGGTTATCTTGTTTCCTACTAGAGTTACTTGCCCTTATACTTCTACTTCCTACTTCCTGTTTCTAAGATGGTCGATTAAACATGTCGTTATGTATTCAGTGTGTTCGCCTTCGTGATTATGCTTAGTGATGTGAGAATATATGACAGCCAGCCACGTCTCATTTCATTTAACAATATTTACTACTTCTTCTTCTTCTTCCGTCCTTAGCCAACGACCGGCAAAGCAGTCAGTGGCCATTACGCCTAGTGGCATCTTAAGGGCAACAGCGAATAGATTTTCTTTGCCGTTGTTCCCATCACGCCTAATGGCGTCTTTAGGGCAACGACAAATCAATCCGTTTGCTGTTGTTTCCGTAATCAAAGTGACTGGCAAACGGGTGATCAGCCCGTTGGGAATATTTACTACACACGACGGTAAATATCAACATGGTGGCAGCGGTGTTTATTTCTACAGAATTCGGACTATTCTGCTGAATATCTTCTAAAACGTGTGCTGAATGTCATTAGACTTGAGGTGAGATTACTGGTTATTGCTTGCATACCATTATGAGACATTTCGTCATGGCAGAACGGCCCTTATTTCGGTTACCACCCTGCCTAGACATAAATAGCGTCGAACCAGACACATTTCGTAAATGGAGACGACAGTTAGAACTATACATGCATGCAACAGAAGTGACCTCTAAACCTGATTCTATTCGGGCGGCCATCATTCTACACTGTGCTGGACCTCGAGCTGTTGAAGTGTTTGATCAACTGGCAGAGGAAGGAGACCACTCTAATCCTACTAAAATTCTCGATTTGCTCCAGAACCATTGTAGCTCACGAAGCAATGAAGTATTACATACGTTCAGATTCTGGAACACACCTCTTCAAGATCCTTTTAATTCCTTTTTGACTGAGCTGAGAACTAAGGCAGATTTGTGCAACTTTAACGACAAGGATCGTATGATAAGAGACAAAATTGTCTTTACTGTCAACAAAAGGTTACAAGAGAAGCTCTTGAGAGAAGCTGACCTCGACCTAAAGAAAGCCATTCACATATGCAGAGTCTTCGAGCAAACTGGAAACGACATAAGAGAGATGAGTAAAACAGTACAACCTTCTGAAGCAAGGGTTGAAAAGGTACAGAAAAAATCACTCAACCATAAACCTCCCAAGAGAGACACTGGGCATGCTGCTGGTAAAGCCTGTCAAAGTAACACTGACAGTGGGTACTTTGAACCTAGAAAGGAGTGTCATTACTGCGGACAGAAACATCTATTGATTAAGAAAAAGTGTCCTGCATGGGGGAAGTTTTGCTCAAACTGTGGGGGAAGAAACTATTTCAAAGTTAAATGCAAGAGAGTTCACACTGTTCACACAGAGTCAGTGAAGATTCTGAAGTTTTTCTTGCTTGTGTGAAGTCTAGCAAAGCTTGTACATCTGCACAACTCATTGTCAATGGAAAAATGGTAAAATTTCAGCTAGATACAGCAGCTGATTTGAATACAATCTGTCAACGCTTTGTGATGCAAGAACAACTGTTACCCACTAAACAGAGGCTTGTTATGTGGAATGGTACTAAGATGACTCCACTGGGAGAAGTTCTATTAACTGCTGAGAATCCTAAGACTGGGGCAAAACACAATATAAGGTTTACCGTTGTGAAAAATAGATTCACATGTTTGCTGGGCAACAACACACTGCAGGATCTACAGTTTGTGACAGTCAACACAAACAAATTTATTGCTAAGGTGGCTACTGACAGTTCAGATAATGATCATAACTCTGATAACCATCTAGGTGTCCTGGGTGAAGCTGTGTTGCATATTGATCCTAATATTCGTCCAAAGGCACTGCCGTGCAGAAAAATACCATTTTCACTTAAGAGCAAGGTAAAGTCAGAGCTTCAAAATCTAATGAACAGAGGTATATTAATACCAGTAGAGGAACCGACTGAATGGGTTAACCAAATGGCTGTTGTTGAAAAGTCTGATGGTTCTTTAAGAATATGTATTGATCCTAGACCCCTGAATGAGGCTTTGCAGAGAGAGCATTACAGATTACCAACTTTGGATGATGTATTGCCTGAACTCAATAATGCCAAGATTTTCACAAAGCTGGATATCAAGGAAGCATTCTGGCATATCAAACTTGATGAGAAGTCTAGTAAACTTACAACAATGATTACACCTTTTGGTAGGTTCAGATGGTCTAGACTACCATTTGGCTTGAATGTAAGCAGTGAAATTTTCCAGAGGCATCTAACACAAGCTCTGGAAGGTCTTCATGGTTGCATCAATGTTGCTGATGACATAGTTATTGCAGGTTGTGGATCAAACAGACAGCAAGCAATTAAGGACCATGATCTGAAGCTTAAAGCACTGAAACATAGGTGTAAAGAGAAAGGCATTAAACTGAGTGATGCTAAAGCTCAGGAGAAGAAAGAAGAATTTACCTTCATGGGTCACCTTATTACTGCTCGAGGTGTTGAACCAGACAAGAAAAAGGTTGAGACAATACTAAACATGCCTGTTCCTAAGGACTGTCATGAGGTTCGCAGATTTTGCGGCATGATACAGTATCTAGCAAAGTTTCTCAACAATCTTTCAGAAGTTCTTCATCCAATAAGAGAACTTACCCGTAAGGATACTCCCTTTATCTGGTCTGCTGAATGTGAACAAGCTTTCAAGAGTGTCAAGAAACTGATTACTTCTACTCCAGTACTCACATACTATGATCCTGATGAATCTTTGTGTATTCAAGTTGATAGTAGCAGCTATGGACTTGGGGCTGTCCTCCTACAAAATGGTCAGCCAATAGAGTTTGCTTCAAGAGCTCTAACTGAAACTGAACAACGCTGGGCTCAAATTGAGAAGGAACTCTTAGCTGTTGTATATGGTTTGGAACGCTTTGACCAGTACACTTATGGAAGGAAAGTTACAGTCATCAACAACCATAAACCTTTGGCAGCCATCGTGAAGAAACCTCTCAGTCAAATTCCTCGAAGACTGCAGAATTTACTGATGCGCAGCCATCGATATGACTTTGAATTCCAATGGGTACAAGGTTCTGACCTTCTTATAGCCGACACACTGTCCAGAGTTTGTATTCATAATGTCACATTGGATTCCTTAGCTGATAGAGAGAGCAATGCAGGAGCTGATGCACCTGTAAGATTACCTGAAATACCAGATGTGATGATGGAAAAGATTAAAGCTGAAACTCTCAAAGACAGCGTGCTCCAGAGGTTGAAGTCGACCATTTTGGATGGGTGGCCTAAAAGAAAGTCTGATGTACCAGCTGAGCTTATGCTTTATTTCGACATTCGTGATACTCTGACAACAGAACAAGGCATAATACTTAAAGGAGAGCATATTCTTATCCCAAAAGCACTGAGGCCTGAAATCAAGCAGAAGCTACACACTGCTCATCTTGCATTTGACAGCATGATGCGACGGGCCAGAAGTTGTCTGTTTTGGATCGGCATGATGGCTGAGATTCGACAGATAGCTGACAGTTGTCCAGAATGTCAAGAAACAAAGGCAAGGAATACTAAAGAACCTTTAAACCAACACTCAAGAGGTTTATCACCCTGGGAGAAAGTTGGCACTGACATCTTTATTATAGAAGGCCGATATTATTTAGTCCTGATTGACTACTTTTCCAACTTCATTGAAGTAGACTTTCTACCTACAATGACAGCACAGTTAGTCATCAGGAAATTGAAGTCTCATTTTGCTCGTTATGGTGTTCCCAAAGTTATTGTATCTGACCAAGGTACTCAGTTTACGTCTGCACAGTTCAGATCATTTACTGCTAGATGGGGAATACTTCATGTTAAATCAGCACCAGGTCACCATAAAGCCAATGGATTAGCTGAATCTGCTGTGAAACTCATTAAGGGTATGATGAGAAAGACTGTTCAGGACAATACAGATGCATATGAGGCACTACTTGAACTTCGTAATACGCCAAGACAAGGGTTTGATCAAAGTCCTGCAGAAATACTGTTCAACAGGAAACTGCGTACACTGATACCTTCTGCAGTGAAACCCGTCACATCTCACAGTAGAGTTACTGAAAGTAGACACAAGAGAGACAGATCAGTGAAGACGTATTATGATAAAACTGCTCATGATCTGCCCAAGTTGTCTCACCAGCCAGTCTACTATCAAGACCCTGAACAACCAAACTGGCAACCTGGAAGGATTGATAAGAGGCTCTCTGAAAGAGCAACACCTTTCACACCTGATCCCGAGGACCTGGAAATTGATGTCTCCTCTCCAGTTCTACACGAGCAACAGGTTGTTTTGCCAGACATGGAAAACACTAGTGAAGTGAACATTTCCAATCTTCCAGAAGTTGATCCTTCAACTCCAACTACTTCTAGTCCTGGGAAAGCTGGCAAAGAACATTCTCTCCTACCATCTTGTTCTAAGAGACCTCAAATAGATCGCAAGAAACCCTCTTGGACGAATGACTTTGTTCACTCATAAAGAAGGGGGGATGTTGATGGGGTCATCTCCATGGTTATCTTGTTTCCTACTAGAGTTACTTGCCCTTATACTTCCTACTTCCTGTTTCTAAGATGGTCGATTAAACATGTCGTTATGTATTCAGTGTGTTCGCCTTCGTGATTATGCTTCGTGATGTGAGAATATATGACAGCCAGCCACGTCTCATTTCATTTAACAATATTTACTACACACGACGGTAAATATCAACACATAAGAAGGGGGGATGTTGATGGGGTCTTCTCCATGGTTACCTTGTTTCCTACTAGAGTTACTTGCCCTTATACTTCTACTTCCTACTTCCTGTTTCTAAGATGGTCGATTAAACATGTCGTTATGTATTCAGTGTGTTCGCCTTCGTGATTATGCTTCGTAACATGAGTATGTATAACAGCCAGCCACGTCTCATTATAATCTTACAATATTTACTATATAAAACAGTAAATATCAACATGTCTAATGAACAAATACTCCAAGCCAGGGCTGGATTATCCATTAGGCTAAGTAGGCTGAAGCCTAGGGGCCCAGAGCTATTGAGGGCCATGCATAAGTTAGAAAAATGCAAAGATTTATGTAAAAAAATAAAATGTTTGCACTTTGCAATCGCATTCAGAACATTCTAAAAAGGCAATAAAATTCAATCAAATGTGTTGATTGTGTTTACCTTAATAATAATAAAAATATACTACCGGACAAAAGTTAAGGGCCACCAAGAAAAACTCCACTATGGACCAAATAAATGCAACCAGGTGTAAACAATTTATTACAAAATAAAGTTGATTCATCCGTGGAAAAGATCAGTCAAGTGTTTTTTAATAATGTGTGGCTTACTAACAAAAAGAAATTCAACTCACTTTTTCACCTTTTGAACTAGTGGGGTGTGTTGCAAAAAACCACAAGTTTTTGCTGCAACAATGGCAATTTTCACGTGCGGGTTAAAGTGACCCAGTTTTTGGACATTTAAAAAAAATTAACCTAGTGCACACAGAAATGTATACACATTTCTCTGAGCTCAGGTTTTAATGAATTTTCACTTGTCTTTACAGTTTGCCAATCAATTAAAAATTGCCTTTGTTGCTGCAAAAACTCATGGTTTTTGCAACACGCCCCACTAGTTCAAAAGATGAAAAAGTGGGTTGAATTTCTTTTTGTTAGTAAGTCCCACATTATTAAAAAACACCTGACTGATCTTTTCCACGGATGAATCAACTTTATTTTGTAATAAATTGTTTACACCTGGTTGCATTTATTTGGTCCATAGTGGAGTTTTTCTTGGTGGTCCTTAACTTTTGTCCAGTAGTATTGTACTAATAAATATTAATAAAAAATGATTACTAATAAAACAGGTAAGCAGTGCTAACAAACTAACAAACCAGTCAGTACCAAACAAAAAGTAGGTTTAGCTCAAACAAAAATGGCCACCCTGGTGTGTGTTTATTGTAGTCATTTGGAATTAATTAAAAAATATGTTCATATGCATAAATACCATTGTTGTTGAAATTGAAAATGAAGGTAAATGGATGTACATTACTCTTGTGCAGCAAGAATAAAAGCTTTTATTGAAAAAATATTAGTTATCCAAGGTAAAATGAAGGCTGAAAGAATAAGGCGATGCAAAATTAGACCAAAAGTATTCACTAAAATTCATCGAGAATTGTTCCCCAGGAGAATATCTAAAGGTACACTTTCAAAATATCACAAACAGATGTATTCTAACAAAGCACAATCAGTTTTTAGTCAATAAACACGAAGGAAATTATTAATTTCACTGATTACAACAACAGGTCACATGCTTGTAAAAATATGAGATTACAGTTGATACACCAGGAAGAGGTGCTGAAAATATTATTTACACATGAATGCTGTAGTTGTTATATATGACAATGATTGTTAGTAAATGCATCTTGTGCATAATACAAAATTATGCCAACAACAATTTTTACTTGTGCAAGGTAAAATAGAGGCTGAATAAGAAGATGAAATAGAAGGTAAAAAAAAAAATAATATATTCTTACCTTGTTCTGGAGCTGCTAACCTCATTATCATCAGTTATATCCATGGGAAAACACAGAATGTCACACGCAAATATATTCACACAATGTATAAACACCATTTCATCATTAAATCCTCAGAAAGTAATTAATTTCAATCTATACCCTTTAGCTCCCCAAGGAGCATAGGCCTTCAACAAACACATGCCAAGTCTTCCTGTCCCGTGCCATCCACTCAAGTTCTTTCCATGTTTTCCTCATCATTTTCACCTCTGTTTCCAGTTCTCTTCTCCATGTGTTTTTTGGTCTACCTCTGCCTCTCTTTCCCTGTGGATTCCAGAACAAGGACTGCCTTGTAATGCTTTCAACAGGTTTCCTCAATGTGTGTCCTATCCATCGCCTTCTTCTCAACTCTTGTTCCACTGGCACTTGTCTGGTTCTTGTCATCAATTCCACATTTGTGACTTTGTCATACCATTTCAGTCCTTCTATTCTACGCAAGCACCCGTTTATAAAAGTCTGTAGCTTTTTGGTTGTTGTTTTTGTTGTTCTCCATGTCTCAGAGCCATACAATAGGACTGACTTCACATTTGAGTTGAAGATTCTTATTTTCGTGTTGGACTTGATTTCTCTTGTTCTCCATATGTTTCCCAATGCAATGAATTAATTTACCAGAATGAAAAAATGGTCACTAGCATGTAAAAACGGGATATTTCAAAACATATAAGAAAAGGGAAAAAGAATATATTATTTACAAAGCTTATTCATATCTAGACAGACCCTATACATATTTTTGCTTATGATAAGCTACAAAGCAATTTTGTGTACACAGGTGGGGGTGTGCCCATGTATCCTATACACACAAAGCTTGATCTGCGATGCCTTCCATTGGAGCTACAATGAAAACAGGCTCTGTCCTTTCCATCATATTCCACTAGATGTCTGGCTTGAATCATCCGTTCCACTTCCTTTCATGGAGTGTTTAGAATATTTGGGTGGACAATCTATTACACCACCTGGTGTTAGCTGAGCAGCTTCTTTGGACAGAGCCTCAATCAAACTTTGTTTAAAATCTTGAAGTATGAGCTTCCTTTTTGTCACACCTTCCTGACACAAATTGTATAGAATGTGGGCATTTACCTGTGTCACTTCAATCATCCAGTGGTAAATCTTCTTCCACCACTTTCTGGTTTTATGGTTGTGCATACTGTAGTAACCGACCATTTAATCCATCTGGTCACAGCCATTCATACTCATATTGTAGTCATCAACTACCTTTGGCTTCGTAACTTTGTTTAGACCCTTGCCCTTCTCAACCGTTTCAACAGCTGATTTAGTTGAAACAAGTATGCAGGGCTTTTTGGCCTTTTTACCTTTCCAAGCAACGACATAATGATGTATTTTCTGAGTCTAAAAACCACTTCATCTCTTGATGGCCAAGCTTCAAATTTTTTATTTCCGGAGGGAAGCCAATGTGGTTGACATTCAGGGTTCCTGTAAATTATAACTATGCGCAAGTAGATATTCAATCATAGCCTTGGATGAATAAAATCTATCAGCAAAAATATGATGTCCTGATCTCAATGGCTTCAAAAGAGTGCCGAACACTTTCACGGCATGAGCAGAACTGGGATCTAGACTAGGATCATAGGCTGCATATTTTCAAAAATCAATTTTCAAATTGAAAACATAGCCTGTTGCCAAATCACACAGTCCAAATGTTTAAAATGCATTCTGGAATTTTGTCAACATCATCTCAACAAATGGCTAAATTTTAGCTGCATCCTGATCTTCTAGTTCACAAACATGCAACATGGTGTGATAAATAGTTTGGAAATGGTTTCTCGAAAACATCTCGTGGTGTGACCGGATGGCCTACAATAACGCAAGCTATCACGTTAACATTAGAAATAAGAATAGTAAAAGTACTTGAGCAAGACTAGCAAGTAACAAAACAACACTAGTTGAACAGAAGAACCAATGAAATCGTCTATGGCTCTTGGTCGAATACAAAAAAAGGGATGACAAAACAGCAGTCAGAGTGGAGTTCAGTAATACAGTTCAGTTATGCAGAAGGGACTACGTGTCAGTCTTCGACCTTAGTGAGTCCCCTTTTAGAAGGTTGTGTGATTAACCTTTGGTTGAAGTAAAACTGAAAGCTTCAAAGGTTTTCAAGATATAATATTTTAGGCGATTGTTTTCCAGTTTTGGCAAGTATTCATACGGTTTGTATGTTCTCGATTTATAGTAGAATGATTACTCAGCTATGTCGTATATAAGAGATTCTAGTCGAAGCCTATCCATATCTACAGAAGAGTTCGAGCAAACGTTATATTTATGCTGATGTCACTTTACAAAGGCATCCAGATTTATTTAGCCAACAAGCGATCTGGCCGCTGGTAGCCAGTATAGTAAGTCATGTATTTGAACATTGCTGTTAGTCCCGTTGGACTACATTAATAAACAGTTCTTTATGACTTATGGCTATTGCTTACTCATGTGTGTTGGATATGGAAGCATTAATAGGATACGAATGATCACTGACAACGTGCTGTGAGTATAAAAGGATCTGGTCTCGAATAAAATTCAATTGAGTAATTACATCTCTGGCAGTCGCCAGTTATCACTCAAAAGATAGATCTATGAAATAATAAACACAACGATCACTTGGAAATTTATAACAAAGAAGAAAGATTCACCACCTGTCACACAAGGTTTTCATGGTGCCAAGGTTTGTCATGTGGACGTGGTAGATTGCTGTTACTGTGACTTAAGATTGCATAATGCAGTGATAAAATCTTTAGTCCAACTGTGACAGTGGTACCAAGGTGTATAAAAATTTCCTGCGGTGTGCCAGTAGTCCTTGATTTTAGGTCTTCAATCCAGTCCCATTGCAATCATTACAGCTGTAAACTTGTTCATAATAAGTGAGTGGTTTTCGTGAAGGAAATAAAGAATACTTTCTTGGTAGGTTGTTTGTTTCAACAACTTTTGCAGAATAGGCATAATGCTGGTTATTAAAGTGCTAACAACAGCATCATCCACGTAAAAATTTTAAAAATCAAGAGGTGTTTGCAAACTATACAGAGCTGAATTTATCTTCTGTCTAGTCTGGCAGAAAGTAAAATTTGCTTTAGTTTCTCCAGTCACCACTGAATGCCAAACCGCAGTGTTGATGTTGCGAACAAAATCAACATTACTATCCCTCCTAATTATTTTTATTTTTGGCTCAGACATATTACTTGAATTTATTACAGTCTGATTACATGATTCTGTCTCCATAACTTCATTATCGACATCAGACCTTCCATTATCATCCTTGGTTTTCGAGGACTCGATATTGTAATGTTATGATGTATGTATATAAGCATTACCTCGTCATCTACACAAGCACACACATGTTTCAGAAGGCACTCAGTAAAAGCATGTTCAGTTTGTAGCCATGTTTATTTACAGGATATCGTACATGTCAAGATTCGCATATTATTACAATGTGTGGTTCGTATTATTAATGTATTATATTACATCCCCCCTTTTTTGAAAAAAAAAATGTGTGCAAACATTTCCAACGAAATGTTTCATGTGAGAAAAGATAAGTATGTGTAATGCTCAGTGTGAGTATATATATGTCACTGTCTGTATCGGCTGGGAGGTGTCACTGTACGGCCAGAACGAGTGGTGTAAAGTGCTGGTGGTTCTGCGGAAGTCCCTGGTTTAGCTTGAGTTGGTTGTGATTTTGGCCTTGGCGCTTGTTGGTTTTGTGGGGCACCAAGGTCTGGAGTTACTGCATTGTCTGTTGAAAGCATGGGAATTCTCTGCTCTGTTGTATTCTGTGGGATTTCTCTTATGTCCACTCTGTTTCGCCTCAGGAGGTTGTTGCTGCTGTCTGGTCTTAAGATATAGCTCCTGGGTTCAGGGTTTCTGGAAATGATTGTTGCTTTTGACCATGTGTCATTGTCGTGGTTGTAGGTAGTCACATGCTGACCAGGATATAATGGTGGTAAGTCTTTAGCACATTTGTCATAGTTGGATTTCTGAACTTGCTGACGATGCTGAAGTTGATCATATGTGCTGTCTCTATGTTGTGGACGGAAGTGGACCTTAGATGGTAGAAGGTCTTTAATTCTTCTATCAAACATAAGTTCTGCTGGACTGTCGATCTTACTGTCTACCGGTGTTGTTCTCCATCTCAAGAGTGCTAGGTGTACATCCTCTGTTCTTGTTTTCTTCATGATTGACTTGATAGTTTGTATCTGTCTCTCAATGAAACCATTAGATTTAGGGTATCTAGGTGATGATGTTGTGTGTTTGATCTTCCAGTCCTTAGTGAAGTTTCTGTATGCTTGACCTGAGAAATGTGGACCGTTGTCTGATCTAATTTCATCTGGGATGCCAAATATGCTGCAATACTTCTTTGTAATGTCTGCAATAACAGCTGATGGTGAGGGTTGTGGAAGTTTCTCAATGATGGGAAATTTGCTGTAGTAATCAGCAATAATAAGATAGTCATTATTGTCGATGGAGAAAATATCAGTTCCTATAATGCTCCAAGGGCTCAATGGTATGTCTGATGGTATGAGGGTTCTCTGCACTGCCTATTTGCATGTTCTTGGCAAATTGAACAGTTTTTACATAGTGTTTCTATGTCCTTGTTTATCTGTGGCCAGTAAACATCTTTCTTTGCTCTCAGTTGTGTCTTCACAATACCAAGGTGACTATTATGGAGCTGTTTAAGGATGATATCGCGTTGTGTTTCTGGTACAACAATGCGATCTCCTTTAAGGATCAGACCATCTTCGATGCTTAACTCGTCCCTCATAGAGTAGTATGGACGGGTGTGTGTTGGAACTTCCCTGATAGAGCTTGGCCATCCATGGTATATCAGTTCTTTGAGAGAGTTAAGGACAGGATCTCTCATTGTGTCTTCTCTGATGTGTTCAAGCCGATTACCGCTAAACTTGACAAAATCAACTTTGATGTTTGGGGTAAGATCTGCTGTCTTGTTGGGGTTTGGTAGTTTGCTGAGAGCATCTGCAAGACCTATATCCTCTTTAATGTTGTTAATAGTTACCACACTCAGCTTTTCGCACATTGGTAAACCCAAAATTGCAGGTCCTTCAACATCTACCAAGTAAAATGTTGACGATGTCCATTCAGAGTCTCTGTATGAACATTCAAGTGTTACTGCTCCAAAACAGTCTATACTTGTTCCATTGTAAGCTCTTAGCTTTGTCCTGCCACTCCTACGTTTTACATCCCTTGTGGGAAATCCTTGCTCATCCACCTTGTCAGGCATGATCTGTCTGAATATTCTTAAGGGTAGAGTGTTACCTTGGGCACCTGTGTCTATCTTGAACCGAATGTTTCTTTCTTTGTGCATTTTAATTCCTGGTATTCGGAATTGTACCTTGCAGAAAGCCTGCGTTCTCTTTGGTTCATTACTGAAAGTTAGTATCTTCACAGTATCAAAAGTGGAAGGATCACTTTCTTCACTGGAGTCAAGGTCCTCAGTCATCATAGAGTGTGTTTGTTTTGACGACTTTCTGCTGTGAAGTTTGTGTTGAGCACTGTCTTGTTTCCTCTTGAAACATAATTTTATCCAGTGGCCCCTCTTTCTGCAGTAATGACATGTAGAGTCTTTAGCTGGACAGTGGTTTTGTATGTGGTTTAGGCCACAACATTTACACATAGCACCTCTGCTTGTGTTGTGTTTTTCTTGTTGCTTCGAACCAGTTGCTTTGTTGTGTCTAGGTTTATAGCTTTTCACTGCATCCACCTGGGCTGCTAATGTACCTTGCTGAATTTGTTTAATGTTTAGTGCTTGTGCCTCGTGTTTCCTGCCTTCATCCAGAAGTTGTTGTAAAGTTAGTGTATCACTCTGGCTCAGTAGCCATTTCTGGAACTCTGGCATTGGTGTGCTAAGAAGAATCTGTTCAATAATTCGCTCTTTTTCTTCTTCTTTGCTAAATTTACATACTCTTGTTTTCTCCTTAATGCGAGTAAAGAAATCATCTAGGCTTTCACCACGTTTCTGTCGCAGGTGGTGAAGTTCTAATCTTGCCGCTCTAAAGTTCGTGTGCTTTATTATCAGACGTTTTTCAAATTCGTCCAATATGGCTGCGGGGTCTGTCGCCGACTCCACAGGCATGGCGGTAGCAAAACTGTTGTAAATTTTCAAACCTTCATCGTCCAATGCTTCTAGGATATATGGAGTTAGGGTTTGTCCTTCCAGACCAGTGGTCTTGGAATATAGATCTATGCGTTGGCGCCATAACAAGAAAGCTTCACTCTTATCGTCTTGACCGGCGAATCTCATTTGCGGTGCGTTGCGATATTGTTTCGCCGCCATGGCTGACCTCGATGACGAAAATTAGCCGAATACTGTACTCACGTGTTATCGTGTAGCTGTTTTGCGTCAGTCCGGTATCGACCGCTGCCACCATGTAATGTTATGATGTATGTATATAAGCATTACCTCGTCATCTACACAAGCACACACATGTTTCAGAAGGCACTCAGTAAAAGCATGTTCAGTTTGTAGCCATGTTTATTTACAGTTTGTGTGCAGCCAAAGCCTTTGCTGCGGCTACCGTCATTTCTCCCAGTTTGTTCACTGAAAGAATTGGTAAGAGAAAAGAAAAAACATAATTTTAGATAGGAAAAAAAACACTATGCTTTAAGACAAACATGAGGCATACGTAACCCACTGAAATCAGTAAAGTAGCAAAGCAGCGTTGCCACTCCTAGGTGGATTCACCTAGATCTAGGTTTTTTGGTCCTGTCTAGGTGTTATTTTCCTTCATTAGTTGAAGAACACCACCTAGATTTTGCCCAAAATCGGCCACATTAACCCAAAAATTACCCAAAATAGCCAAAGTTGCAGATATCTAGGCATTTTTCTAAATTCAGAGTGGCAATGCTGGTAGCAAGTATCATTAGATTAACAGTGACAGTATACAAGTAGGGCTTGATCATCCACATTGCTCCAGTCTGCAATGCGTACAATGATGGCACTATATCTTCTTACTATAGGATGGTTTCAGCCATGAAGATCCCATTTCAATGTAACCTGTCAAAAAATTCCTCAAGTGTCACCTGTAACGACAAACAATTTCTCAGGATGGCAATTAACCAGTAGACTGATGAGAAATCTGTTCATTCTACACTGAGCACACCTCAATGCCTTCAGTGTGCTTCTTGTAAAGCTGCTTTCTGTATATTCTGTCATGACTTGAACTTGAGACTAAATGGCAGATTGCATTTTTATTACAAACTGATGCTATTTGCAGAAATGACGTGAAGTTGGGGACTCAGAACTGTTGCGATTCTTATAGTAGGCAGGGTATGATTTCAATTTTGGTGTACAAAGTTGACTTTACCTTCTGTTGCTGGCCTTTCCAGGTCTGTGATCTCGATGTTTTTTTTCTGTACTGGAGAGTCATCTGGCTGACACACATCTGTGCACCATTGCTGCTTCTGAGCACTTTACAGCAACAGTGTTCAGGCAAAAAAGGTAGTTGTGTAGCAGACACAGCAGCAGGGAAGTCAAGTGTTAGAGATTCTACTATACTAGGTCTGGCTTTATGAAATGGGGTGACCAGTTCTCATCCTTGTGACTTTGCCTTGCCTAACTCGTCAGGTACCCATTTACAGCTGGGTAGACTGGAGCATGTCACCAGGTTTTGAACCTGGGACCCAGTAACTTTTCCATGAGGCAAGCACTCTAACAAACCCATCTGACAGTCACTGCCAAAACTACTCTGAAATTAACAACTCCATGTTTTCTGAAATGAAAAAAAATACTCACACATTTTTTGTTAAAAGAAAGAAAAAAGAAGAAGGGAGAAAGGCAGAAATAAAAATAATATACACCTTTTCTTCCAGTGCTGACAAAGGATCTTACCTACATAACCTGAAACTTTCACAGTTTTATCTGCAGCTTCTTTTGCATAGACAATTCCTTGCCACACCCTCTGGTCTACTTGGTGTTTGTACTTCTGATGAAACTTTTTTGTTTCCTCCAGTATCACTTTTTCCACTTTCTCTGCTCCTTTCTCAGCTTTTTGTGCAATCCAATCAGCAGCTGACAGGAGAAGAATAAAAACACAACAGTAATAAATCTGAAGACAGCTAATCTTGCACTATCTCACCTGTTCTTCTCTCTTCCCCCCCCCCCCCCCTCCCCCTCAAAAAAAAAAAAAGTTTCACTAATAACAATTAAAATAATAAAAATAACTTGTTGGTTGTTTTCAAAATGTCAGTTTACACCACCCAGCTGTCTTCCCATTATTAAGTCACATGCTGACTAGCATAAACTATATTATGTGTCTGATTGTTGGGGGAGGGGGGGGGGGAAGCTTTTGCAGCCCCAGGGCTTGAGTCTTCTGAGGAGTCTGGGTGGCAGATCAAGCTAAAATTTATAGCACTATATTTCAAGCCCCAAGATACTTGATTAAACTTTAACCTGTGAAATTAAACTGAAAAATAGAAGGAAAAAAAAATGAGAACGAAGTTGTTGCAGTTTTAAAATCTCATATTGGGCACATCTGGTTCCATGGCCATAGAAGATGATGTAGCAAAACAAAGCTTGGTCATTTCCACATCCAGTGTTTGAAATACTAGTTATTCAATTGAGTAATTCAAGGATGACTTTTGCACAACACCCATTGTATGCCTTTCCTGCGCTCCTTATATAAGAGCTCCTTGCTCTCTCAGCCATGTCATAATAGGTGACTAATATGAGGCTGCGTATAAGGTAGCCAACCTCATCATCTAAAATGTATAGCTACATAAACCTCTTCTGCAAGATCATATACATGTTTGGTGCATGCTTCCTGCAGGTGATGGGCTGAAGTGGTTGCTCCATGATGCATAAAGAACAAAAAGGAATTTGATGATGATGAAAAAAAGCCATCTCAGCGCATAGTTATCAGATTGAATGACAGCAGGGTTGATACAAGGCAGCAAGTAAGAAAATGCTGTTTTGTGAGCTAGTAACTAATTATGGGATCTACCTATGCAGTGACTGGTACCAATAAGAAAAGTGGAGATTAACTGTCAAGTGCAACAAACTGAATAGCAACTAACTATATACTACTGCCTACTGCTTCATTCATTTATCAATTTCCTTTTTCTCCCTACAGAGCATCTTCTTCTTGGATCCTTAGCCCTAGACTGACAAAGCAGTCAGTGGCCATCACACCTAAAGGCGTCTTGTAGGGCAGCAACAAACTGTCCCCATTTTGCTCGGTCAGTGGCCATCACACCTTGTGGTCTCTTGTAGGGCAGCAACAAACTGTCCTCATTTTGCTCAGTCAGTGGCCATCACGCCTAGTGGTGTCTTGTAGGGTAGCAACAAACTGTCCCCATTTCGCTCAGTCAGTGGCCATCACAGCTAGTAGCGTCTTGTAGGGCAGCAACAAACTGTCCCCATTTTGCTGTCAGTGGCCATCACACCTACTTGCATCTTGTAGGGTAGCAACAAACTGTCCCCATTTTGCTCAGTCAGTGGCCATCACGCCTACTGGTGTCTTATAGGGTAGCAACAAACTGTCCCCATTTTGCTGTGTCGTGCCCCAACTCTACAGAGAATGGAGCCCCCACAAAATCTGGTCCCCTTGATTGCACCAAAGTATTCCTGTGCTCTTGCAGCAGTGATTTCTGTATCAGTTACTTCTGCATGATGAGGTTACCAGTTCCTTGCACAAACTCAAAACAGTCATCTTTTATGACATGTCTGAGTGAACAATAGTCCTATTTCCATCTTCTCAGAGACCCCTGGGTGCACAGTACATGTGAATTCAGTCTGACGTAACGTGGAATATAAGAAAAAGAAACAACTGACCAACAAGTATGTCTTTTGAAATTTCATCGGCTGTTTGAAACAGTTTTTTCTTTTTTTGTTCAGCAGCAATCTTTGCGGTACTCATTTCTGAACCCTGTAATTTGTCATAGGAAATACATTTAAATGTGAGTGCAATTATTAACTTGTTGTTTGGTTCTCCTGTGCTAAACAGACTACATTTATTTAAAATACAACAGACTCTTTATATTAAAAATTACTTCTGACAGGATGGTGGGGTAAACAAAAACAGAAAGGTAATTCATCTCACAAGGACACAAAAAAACTGCTTACACAGCAACTATAAGGTCTATGTCAGGGACAAACAAATAAAAAAAAGAAGAGAATAGAAAAATGCCTCCTATTTTTGATGTATGTAAATACTGCACCGGTGTGCAATTTGTAAATTTAGCAGGATTCCTCAAACACTCTTCTGCACTGTATAGCATTACCAACCTGTTTCAGTAACAGGTGGCACCACTGTAACAGTTTAAAAATGGCTGCCAAAGACGTTCGGTTAAAACAACGTTATGTCATAGAATTCCTCAATGCTGAAGGCGAGACTCCAATTCGCATCCACGAACGTTTGAAGAATGTTTATGGAGATTCAACAGTGGATGTTAGCACTGTCCGACGTTGGGTAAATCATTGTGACGAAGCTGAAGTAGGTCAATCCTCAATGGCTGACGCAAAGCGGACTGGCTGTCCGTCTACCGCAGTGACTCCACACAACATTCATCGAGTTGATGGCATTATTTGTGGTGACCGTCGGGTAACACTGGATGAACTTTCTTCCATGTTGTCCATTAGTAAAAGCAGTGTCCAGAACATCATTAAAGACCTGGGTTATTCGAAAGTTTGTGCACGGTGGGTACCCAGAATGTTGACAGACAGACATAAAGAAACAAGGAAAACCATAGCCATCAACCTCCTGCACCGTTACGAAACTGAAAGAGAAGAGTTTTTATCGAATATTGTGACAGGTGATGAGACTTGGGTTCATTTTTTTTTAACCAGAATCCAAGAGGCAGTCAATGGAATGGCATCACACAACATCGCCGACAAGAAAGAAGTTCAAAAGTTCACCATCTGTTGGGAAAGTTATGGCCTCCGTGTTTTGTGATGAGAAGGGTGTGATTCGTCTGGACTTCTTGGAACAGGGAAACACGTTGAATGCAGACCGTTACATTGAAACTTTGAAGAAGCTTAGAGGTCGTCTTCGGCGACTTTACCCATTAAAAGATCAGAGAACTGTACTACTGTTGCACAATAATGCCACGCCACACACTGCTAAACGCACCATTGATGCGATTGCAGAATTTGGCTGGACATTATTACCACATCCCCCTTACAGTCCCGATCTTGCACCTTCTGACTTCCATCTGTTTGGACCACTGAAAGAAGATCTTTGCGGACATCACTTTGAGGACACCGAGACCCTTAAACGCGCCGTACGCCAGTGGTTTAGGGAAAAGGACACAAATTTTTACCATGCGGGGATTCATGCCATTGTGAGAAGATGGACAAAAACTGTAACAAATAACGCAGACTACATTGAGAAATAAATTTTTGAAGTTCAGACTTGGGGCTACATTTCAATGTGAATTTTATCTGTTTTCTTGCCTATTGAATGAAATTAAAAATTACGAGGCATTACTTTTTGACTGTCCCTCGTACAAAGGCATACCATGAGGTAGTTTGGATATTGTTAAAGATTAAACTGACTTTTATCATCCAAGGAATAGGATCTGATTGCAATGATCAGGGCCTGGTCTTGATTACTATAGAGGATGTGCAGAGGTGAGAATATAAGGATATAGTCTTCTATGGCAAATTTTGTGTGCGTGGTTGAGAAAGTGATCATCATTTTGGTACATGTGACATAAGCAGAGATGTTGAGAGTCATGCTGTTACATTGTTACTGTAATCAGTCATACTGTAAGCATTCATGATATGCTTGAAGGTGGGAAGAGGAATAAAGATGGTGTGGTGTCTGCCCATGCACACCACATGTTAGATTTATTGAGTTGGAGTCAGTGCTGATAAATGTGGCACTTTTGGGAATATTGAAAGTGAGGTGCATCAGAGAAATGACGTATGAATGTTGTGTGTAGTACCAAGGTTTACGAAAACCCTTGAACAGTGTGGCTGCTGTGTTTTGGCTGTGTCTTAACTTGCGTTCCAATGAGAACCCATTACGTAGTGGTTCCTTTTTAAAGTATGTGGATGATATAATGAATGGATGCTCTGGAAACAGGGTTAATCCTGTCATGATGATTTATGGAAAATATGGATCAATATTTGCGACCGGATCTGTATGCTACAATGGAATCAAATATGTGTATTAAAGAAAAATGAGTTTGTTTATGAAGGGAAATGGCCTTAATTCCTTGTCGTTGGTTGGGCCAGTTACAAAGCCCATATTTATGTTGTTGGATTTCGTGAGAACGCACATAATCGTTAGGAGATTTCACCCTAGACGTAATAGAGCAATGAGCAGTAATATATAACAACAGAATGAGCAATCAAGTACAAACTAACATAATGGATATAGATTTTGAGTGTGGACGTGGGGAGCTATTTACCTGAAATAATTATAAATAGAACCAAAAATGTGGAGGGAGCATCCCACCACAGATGTTAACTATAAGCATTGGCAGGCTTATAGCACACTGAGGTATTAAGGCTGGAAGAAGCAATGGTGACAGTAATGTCAAGGAAGTTGACAGATACAACAGAAGTGAGAGGCGAACTAAACAGCAAGATGGAAGTTATGCATGAGACAGGTCAGCTTCTGGTGTATCAGCAAATCCTACGCCATCATCGATGTATCTACAATACATCCTGGCCTGATATTTCAAATAGCCCACAGTCAAACATGATTAGCACCAATTTTTGTACCCATAGCGACCCCATTGATCTGGCCAAAGATCTTAAAAAAAAGGAGTTGAGATCAAGGACCAGTTCTGCAAGACAAAGGAGAAGCTGTAGCTATGAAGGGATTGGCTCCATGGTTAAGAAAGAAATGGAGAACTTTGAAACCATCAGAGTGGGGAATAGAGGTGTCCAATAAATGGACATCTAACTAGAAAAGACAGCAAGTGCACTCTGGAAACAGGTCAATACAGGAGGTCTTCTAAGCAGTGTTAGCATCTTTTACTGCAAGGACAAGAAATACAAAAATAACGTTACAGAAATTGTGCCACTTCATATGCAACAAAAGCAAAGAAGGATAAATTTACATACACATAAGTGCACAATGGATAAATATTCAATAAACACTAATTAGTAAAAGTTACATTTGCAACATCTCCTGCTCTCCTGAATTCTGTAACCAAAACATATGAAAAAAGGACAGCTCATGTTTGACTAGATAAAGCAGTTGTTAAATTCTACTTGCACTATTTGGTATTACCAAGGCCAAGCAGAAGGTTATGAATTGAAGAAAAACTTACAACAAATGAGCTCATTTCTGGTAGTTGTTCTAAAAGCTTGGCAAAAGACCTGAGAAAGTCTTTAAACCTCTGACTGACTTCACTTGACACAGATTCTGGAAACAGTAACGCCACAAAGCTATCTGAAAGTGAAACAATCATGCATCATCAATTCCTTACTTAGTTGTTCCCCTTCTACCGTGAGGTGTAGAGGTTTGGAAGAGAGAGCGCCAGACTATCCTATCGGCTGTCTTCCTCCTGGCCTGGTTCCATTCTAGTCCTCGGTCCTCTGGGTTGTCCTGGGGGGGTCTAGATCCCTGGCTCTTTGTTTCCCATGCTTGTCGTGGTAGCCGATCTTCTCCCATTCTGCAGACATGGCCAAACCATTTTAGTTGGGACTGTTCTACTTGGGTCTGCAGGGGTGGGATTTTAGGCCTTGACGTATCGTCTGGTTGCGGACCATGTCTCTTCTTGTTACTTCAACCACCTTCCTCAGATACCTCATTTCTGAGGTTTGGATCTGGCTTTTGTGGGTTGTAGTCATTGCCCATGACTAGCATCCATATGTCAAGACTGGGACATAGGTGGAGCGGTATACAGCCATCTTCGTTTTCTTACCAACCTCTCTCTTGCTGAGGAATCCTCAATTTATGGCCTGAAAAAGTCTCCCAGCTGCTGCTTTTCGAGTGGCCAACTCTTCTTTGATGCTTCCCTTTCGGTCTATAATAGCTCCGAGATATTTAAAGTGGTCAACCTGCTCCAGGACCTGTTCTCCAGCTTAATCTGATGTCTTCTTTCTAATCGTGATATCACCATGGATTTTGTTTTAGAGCTGCTTATGACCATCCCTCTCTTCTCCAGCTCTTCCTTCCAGACTTGCAGGTTGGATTGGAGATGTGCCTCTGATTTAGCAATCAGGGCAACATCATCAGCAAATGCCAGCTCTGAAATACATACCTGTCTCATCTTCCAGTACCCCACTGAATACTTTCTTGTTCTCTCCTTACATGACTTGATAACATCGTCCATGAGGAGTATGAAAAGATAATGTGACAGGATATCACCTTGTCTTACACCAGTGGTGGTCCTGAACTCTTCTGACTTATGGTTTGCTGTCCTCACATAATTTCTGCAAGACTTGTAGAAGCTCTATATAGCATGAATCAGAGGTGCTGGAATGTTCTTCCTTGCCAAACAGTCCCAAAGTTTGCTCCAGGGGACCCTGTGAAATGTCTTTTCCAGATCTATGAAACAAAGATGGATCTCACTCTTATACTCAAGGGCCTTTTCACTCAGCTGTCTGAGTGTGAAGATTAGGTCTTGAGTACTTCGGTTTGCTCGGAATCCGCACTGGACCTCATCCAATTGTGGCTCAGCTAGGCATCAGAGTCTCTGCTCTAGGATTCTAGAGTAGATTTTACCAGGGACACTGAGAAGGGATATGCCTCTATGGTTTCCACATTGTCGATTGTCACCCTTTTTGAAAATTGGTGTTATGATGGCAATCTCCCAGTCCTTTGGTATGGTCTTGTTGCACCACGCTGCCTGTAGGACCCTTAAGAGTAATAGGTTGCCTGATGCTCCCATGTACTTAACCATTTCTGGTGTTATACCATCATGCCCTGCTGCTTTGCCCATCTTGATTTTCTCCAGTGCTGCCTTCAGTTCTTCCATCTTTATGCCATCTTCATCACCATTTGTTTTCTCTTCTGTGCTAGTGGTTATCATTTCTGATGCTTGACCTTGCTCACCATCAAGGAGTTCTGAGAAATATTCTTTCCATCTTTCCGTTACTTCCTTCGGGGCAGTAAGCAATTTGCCTTGCTTGTCCTTTATAAATTTGAGAGGGCATTGTTTTTCCTTCCTCATGTTCTTTAGGGTCTTATAGAACAATTTCTGGTTTTCTTGCGCATCTTTTTCTAGCTCTCCAAATTCTTCCCAGGACTTCTGTTTTGCTGCTAGCACCTTGTTCTTTGCTTCTGTTCTGAGTATCACATATTCTCTATATTTCTCTATTTGTCCTGCTGTGATTTTAGCTCCTAAGTATTGTTTCCATGCCATTTTCTTCTCTGTTATTTTCTCTTTGACTTCCTCTGTCCACCAAGGTGTCCTCTTTCTCTTGTTCCCAAGTCGGACTTCACCACATTCTTCTGCAGCAGCTGTCTTTATGATGTCCTTGAATTTAAGCCACAGAGTTTCCAAGTCATCAGGTTTAACTTCTGTGTTTCTCACCGCTGTAGCAATAAGCCCCTGATATCTGGTCTTAATTTCTGGCTCTCTCAGCTTGTAGGTCTTAATGCTCATTTCTTCCGTTCGTTTACTTGGTTTCTTGCGTGATGCTGGGCAGTTCCTAGGCTGAGCAACTCTTTCAGTTGTTCTTTTGATTGTAAGCAGGTAGTGATCACTTCCAATCTCTGTCCCCCTCCAGACTCTAGCATCCCGGACATATTTGAATGAGCTCCTCCTAACAATGGCATAGTCGATCACTGACTTCTCATTCTTTGTTGGTTCACACCTAGTGTATGCATGCATGCGCTTATGGGGGAACTTTGTGTTGGTAATGATCAGATTCTGCTCACTGCAGAATCTAAGGAGTCGCTTTCCATTGTCATTGAGAGTATCTTCTCCATATCTTCCGATAACGCCACCCCATCTAGCATGGTCATTTCCAACTCTGGCATTGAAATCTCCAAGCATGATAATTTCATCTAGGCAGTCATCCACTGTCCTTTGAAGCAGCTCGAAGAATTCCTCCTTGACCTCTGCTCTCTCATCCTCATTTGGCCCATACACTATGACCAGGTTGACTATGGTTTCTCCTTCTTTTAGTTTTACAACCATAATGCGCTCAGAGACAAAGTTCCATCCCTTGATACTATCTTTCTGGTTTTTGGCCACAATGCAACCCATGCCCCTTTAGCTCTTTCAGATGTGGGTACACCACTGTAGAGCAGCGTGTTGCCATCGAGATCCATGACTCCTTGTCCCTTTTTCTTTGTTTCCATAATAGCCAGGATTTCTAGTTTTGCTTTCTCATCTCTTCCACCAGCTCCTCTTCTTTCCCATTTATACTTCTTGTGTTCCAAGTTTCATAAGTCGTAGTCCGTTCCAGTTCGTCGCCTTTAGAATCAGTCCGGTTTTCTCTCTTGTAGTTCTCTTAATCAAAAGTTTAAAGCAAACAGGTGATTGGCCTGTTGTGCCTTTGCATGGTGGAGGGGCTGCCTCCTTATGGCCTCCATGCAGGCCGCCCTCCTCCTTTTTCAGCCGGGCTTGGGACCGGCCTAGGCGGATCATCAGTTCCTCTTCCTAATAATAATTTTATTATTTATATGTGACAAATTTTGTAGCATGTCAGCATTTTATGACACTGGGATATTGCCATCAAAAGCAACATCTGTTAACTCTTTGAGTCTCATGTAGTTTATTAGTTTTACCCAGGACAAAATGGATGCCAGTTTGTTCCACTGTTTTAAAACAAATAGTAAACACATACTTGTATAATGATTAAAAAAACAGCTCATAATTTGTGTGCAGTGTGAATTGGTTGACTACAACATTTGTAAGTCTTATCTTCTTCTTTGGTCCTTAGTCGCCGACTGACAAAGCAATCAGTGATCATTACACCTGGTGGCATCTTGTAGGACAGCAACAAACTGTCTCCACTTTGCTCAGTCGGCAGCCATCCTTTGTGTGGTGCCCCAACTCTGGTTCATGCTTTGCATCTCTGTCTCACAGTTCCATGTCACTGGCTTCCTTTTGGCTTTCACCACTGGGAGTCATTCGAGACTCAGACTCCGGATGTCTGCCCCACAGCAAAGCTTCTTCATCTGTTGCTGTTTCTGTAACATATGTGCTTTTTTAACATGGACAGGGGTATCGGCCCAGTGCTAAAACACCCAACTTGGATGACCAGGGTGCCAGCTTTAGTCTGACCCCTACCTGTGCAGACCTTTCCAGCTTGGTAAAACTCCAGCTGGCATAGCTCTGAAGGTTGTCACGGTACTCAAGCTGACATCCATGACAAGGTATAGGCACCATTGATGGCAGTAGTAAGTTTTATGTTATAAAAGAAAAAAAAATTGTTTTACATCATGTAAAGTTCACACATGAGGACATCCTCTGGTAATAACCAAACAGGTGTACCAGGTGACTCTTGGGAGAATAATGTTCTATATAATCAGTACACCTTATGGCTTGTGTATTAAAAAGAGTTAAATACATATTGTGACACTGAGATATTGCAATCTCAAACAACAAATTTTAAAGACCTTGGTAATGGTGAAAAAATATTAAAAACAGACAATGTCATGAAAAGTTATAAACATCTGAACATCGTGCACATTACTCTCAATATCAGATATGCTGACTAGTTATCTATTTTGCTACAATGCACATTGTGTATATCAATCTCTCCTCTCTCTGTGTGCCCAAGTGCATAGGCAACAAAATGCATTTATATACATACAAATATGCCATGCCCAATTTAAACTTGCTATACCACACTTCTAGCCAGGCCCTTTCAGGACCACCCAATATTTCCAAAGATTTGTCTTCAGGTCTTAAATAGCCAAATTATTTTGGCTTTGTTGCTATTATTATGTTATTCTGCTGTAGCTACCTTCTACTATTATGTTCTTTCTCCATTCATGACAAAGCATCTTCAAAGACACCTTTTAAATCAGTCTTTGTTACGTATGATTAAGGATTTTTATTTTTTTAAAAGGAATTTTTTTATTTTGTACATGGATGAAGCTGTCACTCACACCAAGTGGTGATGCTCCCTATGGCACCACTTCAGATTGGGCAAAAAGGAGCTCTTACAACAAGCAGAAGAGAATAGAACACGCCAAAATGATCACCAGGAAAAAAAAAAAGCAGCTGAGGGCTATCACCTCAGGGACACATTCCCATGATCATTTATGACTGAAGGGGGCTACTCTTAATACTACTATTTCTCTACATTTATAGTATTTGGATGTTTTCTTCCTCTATGTTAAAACAAGAGCATCTGATTGGCCTCTCCTGGCAAATGTACCGGGCTAGAAACACAGTGGCTTCATGCTCCTAACTACCGAGCAGTAAATAGATACCTGACTACCTCTTGAGCTAGGGAAGGCAAAGGCCGTGAGGAAGGGAACTAGTCACCCTTCCTCCAGAAGCTGGACCTAGTATAGTGGTCTCTAACACTTCACTCCCCTATGGCAGTATGCGCTATGGACTGCCTTTACCTTTTTTTTTTAATGTACAAAAAACTAGCATTGTGACAAAATGAGTAAATGTCTTAATTTGTCTTCTAAAAGATATTTCTTGTGATAGTAGTGTCTCAATATCTCAAAATGATGACAAGTTACTGATTTTGTGAGATTTCATACCTCTATGTGAGATTTCATATCTCTCTCTCTCTCTCTCTTTCTTTCTCTCTCTCTCTCTCACACACACACACACACAAACTTTACTATTTAACAAATGAGTAGACCTACAAAACAAATGAATGAGTAGCACTCAGGTTAAAGAATTTCTTAAATGCCTATCTAACTGAAAAAAAAATAAATATGAAAGTTTGAAATAAATGATTCACATTGGAAAAAACACATGCAGAAAAGAACTGAAGACAGGCATAAGAAAGAAAAGAGATGAACAGAAGGAATGAACCTGAACTGTCGGTGCAAAACAGGAGGGCTCAACATGATCTACAGGCTTATGCTCTATAGGGAACTTAAAGATAAAGACAGGAGATACAGCTGTCTCAAATGATATTTGTTTTGCACAAGTGAAGTTGATCATAAGGGGTAACAAATAATAAATGAATTTACTCAGGACGTGCTGGTTTTCTCATGTCTGGCACCAGGAACTGTCTGTTGCTTTGAGTTCTCACATAGTATTTAACTTTAAGGTTAGGTTCATTCCAAGTTTTTTTTTTTTTTTTTGGTAAAGTGTGGCAATGTATACATAGTTGCAAAGGAAATTGAATGAAAGTTAAGAAAATATAAAATCCAGACATAAAAAAAAAAAAAAAAAAAAAAAGATTATTAAAAATGTATCGGCCACAAAAATGTCAAGAGCGCCTAGAAAAATCAGCCCTGAACACTGGCCATTCGTCATTAAAGAGTTAAGGATGTTTTTACTGACAACATGCACTGTTTGAAATAATGTACTCTATCTTCATTATCTCTTTGTTTTTTTTTTCAGTCCTTTTGGTTTTAAGGACCATCTTCACTGCACACGGACAATGCCATGAGTGCTCCGATCTCCTCCCTTAGATCACACAAGGAGGATCTCAGCACAGTGCATAGCACCAGTGAGGATCCCAGTGTGTGAATAAACACCTTATGAGCATTAAGCCACTAATGATGATGGCCCATTGAGAAAGCCTACATCAAAGGATAGAACATTGCAGAGGTGGTTTATGCAACAATTAGTTTGACATGATGAGGTTGTCAGGCCAATGCAGAACCTCATATTTTGTCCCTCAGATACCCACAGAAACTGGACGGGGCAATTTAAGTCTACACTGAGTTATATAAAACACAGCCAATATATCTGAACTCATTTAGTTTAAAAAAAACTTCAACTCAGATATTAAGAAATAAAAGTAATGGCTGACACTACTAAGCTCACCAGATACAAGTGACAATTAAAACGTAGCTTTACCTGGTGGTTGCGCTGCGAAGTCAGGAAAGATATATGCACCATAGTTAGTGTGTAGAGCTGGTGATTTGCCTGGTATCAATGGGTATATCCAGTCTCCAACCTGACATAATCATAATATTCACAGTCAATGGAAGTCTTCATAGTCAGTCATTATTATGTTTCAAAATGACTGATATGTGTTTACTTTCTTCAGCAAATTACTTTAACTTATATATTGCCACTGTGAGTGAAAAAAATAAATGCTTAACTTGTTAATGAAAATAAAAATTGGTTCAGATTACATGTTTCTATGAAACCTAGTTACTGTGTAATAAATTTTCGAATGTGTTCACTTCTTTTTGAATCACCCCTGATCATGTATTAATGAGTTCTATGTAAAGCAGCAAATAATGATGCTACTGCTGACAGGAATAATTTTAATACAGGGGATAAACTGACATTTCAAGATCAAACAAAAGAGATGGTGATGGACTGACTATGTAATGAGCATAAAAAAAACAAAGGGCCAGGACAAACAATGAACAAAGAAAGAAAGGCAGACCCAGAGGTACCTGTTGATGCACTTTGGAGGCAGAACTTGAAAACGAAAGCACAGACCTTGGACTAGGCTGGAGAGTTATTTCTTCCTTACAATCCTTAATACACAATGAGAACTGATGCTGATAATGACAGCCTAAACAAATATTGTAACTGCTAGCAGTGAATTTAACATGACCAAGGAAGGAGAAAAGAAAATGTAACGTAACTTACATGCAAAAATGCTGGCGGATCTTCCCCATTTGGGCCACGTGTCAGTGGCTCATTTTGAAATCTGACAATGTTAAGCAATGATGAATCTGAAGGACTACTGATATCACCATCTGAAGTAATGTTGAACATTTTAACACCATCAACTCTCAACACTGATTCTGCACTTGCAAGTTTAGACTGGCTGATTTTCCTCCTCATAAGACTTTCTCCCAGAACTATGAAATCAACATCACCTGATGAAGTTGGCTGACTTTGGGACTCACTCATGGCTTCTTCATAAGGCTATGATGATAGGGCCTGACTGGCAGGAAAAAAAGGCTTTCATACAGTTTTGTGTGGTAGTCATTACTTTGTTTACAGTTTACATAAATAAAATAAAAATATGAAAATTTTAATTTTAATTCAAACATCAAATAGAACTGTGTCCAGTTTATTATCTGCACTAACTGAAATAAAGAACAGACATTCAAAGTTACCTGTGTCAAAGTAACTGGAATGTATGATTGTGGTTAGAAAATACAGTACACAGCTCATAGGATAAAATCTATCTTGATACATTTGATAATAAAACATACAATGCTCTCAGGCAATGATTCAATGCTACACCTTTTTTTAATGAAGCACTGGTGGAAAGAGCCTGCAATCAGCCATCTTCAACCCAGCTCAAAGTAGGTTAATCAGTGTGTGTATATATTTTATCAAGTCATACTTTCTTAAGTATTTTGTACATCCATCATTGAAAGCCTCTATGCTAACTTTAGTGTTGGGCAGAGCAACCTAACTTTTGAGGTGAAGACAGGAGTATGACAGGGATGTCCCTTATCAACCACTTTATTTTTAAGTCATAGACTGGGTGATGCGCCAGACAACAGAGGGTAGTTCAAGAAGAATAAGATGGACAACGTTTTCTACACTGGAAGATCTGGAATATGCAGATGACATTGCACTACTCGCACATTAACATCAACACATCCAAGAAAAAACTGAAAGACTAAATTAGTGTAACCAGCAGTTGGGTCTAAACATCAATCTAAAGAAGACAGAGGTCATGATACTTAATGTGGGCAATCCTGAGCCCATAACAATAAGGAACCAGAAGCTGGAACAGACAGACATATTTACTAACACCAGATGGCGGAACAAGCAAAGACAGAATGAATAAAGTGTGACCAGACTTTCCCAGTCTAAAGGAAGTCCTCTCAGTACAACACAAACACCAAATTAAGATTATATGAGAGCTGTGTACTTTCTGTGCTTTTATATGGTGCGGAATGCTGGAGAATAACAGAGAAGGAAATGTCAAAATTGTCCTCTTTCCACACAATCTGCCTAAGGAAAATTTTCATAATTATTTTGGCCAAATACCATCACCAATCAAGAACTGCTTACTCGGAGCAACCAAAAAGACATGCACACCATCATAGCTGGCAGATGCTGGAGTTAGCTTGGCCACATACTCAGAAGAGACCGTGATGCCATCACAAGAACAGCTATGCTATGGACCCATGAAGGGAAGCGAAAGAGAGGCCAACCAAAACAACTTGGTGGAGAACTGTGATGGCAGAGATGCAAAGAATGAACCAGAGCTGGGTCACTGCACGAAGGATGGCCGCTGACTGAGCAAAGTTGAAGCAGTTTGTTGCTGCCCTACAAGACGCCACCAAGCATGATGACGACTGACTGCTTTGACGGTCGACGGATAAGGATCAAAGAAAAAGTAAAATAATATTTAAAAAAATAAATAAACAAACAAAAACAAAAAGAGATAAAACCAAATAAAAAAAATGGCAAACAAATAACATCAAACAAAAATAATAAACAAACAAGGGTGTAAAGGCCTGTGTGTTTAGTTAGAAATTCAATTGACTTCCCCTTGTTATAAGTCATTTGTGTTGTAAGAACATCATCAGTCCTTCACCTTCCCAATTACTGTATACTAACTTTTGTTCTTGTTAAATACTGTTTGACTATATTACCTAGGTTTGTCTATTTGTAACACCTCATCTATATTTATAGATAAATTTGAAGCCTGCAAATAATCCAATACTGAGATTCTCATTTGTTCATACCTCTTACATTTTAAAAAAAAATTTCTATGTTACTGTCTTGAAGACATTTGGCACAGTAAGGTTCTTCTATTCTGAAATGGCCTTTATCAGGTGTAGTCTGAGAAGTTTCTTATCACTGGGAATTTTCAATTCTCTAGATATACGACATTTTCTTGTTGGAGCCTTAAACATCTTATATGCATGTCTTCCTTTCAGATTTTTATCACACTCTGCCTTCCATTCATCTGTTATTATTTCTTTAATTAAGCTTTGAATCTCTGCTTTAATCATCCCTATATGCAAATACTTACCTATACTCCAGAGGATATTCTGTTCTAATAACTTGGATACCTTCACATATTCATGATATTGGCACAGAATGAACTGGTGGATAAAGAAGTTAAGAAAAGTAGAACTAACAGAAACCAAATAAATGTGGTGATGAGTACATCAGAGATCAAGCGCTTAATTGAAAGAATAATAACTGACCAATGGACAGTAGGGATGGAAACCTGAAGGGCAGACATGCATATAAATTGTTCAACACAAGAGCATATCAGGTATGTAGAGAACTAAAAATTCCTAGCAATAAGAAACTTCTTAGGCTGCAACTAGAAATGGACTATTTTTGAATAGAAGAACCTTA
Source organism: Oreohelix idahoensis (assembly GCA_024509875.1). Classification (NCBI taxonomy): domain Eukaryota; kingdom Metazoa; phylum Mollusca; class Gastropoda; order Stylommatophora; family Oreohelicidae; genus Oreohelix; species Oreohelix idahoensis. Next base: position 832,429 of record JAMPIV010018750.1, read on the forward strand.
CTGTGCAAAGTGTCTAGGGAAAAATAATATAGAGCATTTCCTACTAAAATGTAGGAAGTACGAACAACAGGCATGCAGTTCATCCATAACTGTGGAATAGATAGACCTAGAGAATTGCACAATATAGTAAAACAGTATATAAGAAGAACTAAAATTAATATATAAGGATCAATGCTGGTGTGAGGATAAGGAGTAGTCTGATGGCGTGCTCATGTGGACGATGGCAGATAATTGGTGGATTGGGTGTCATCCCGGGCACCCCCAGGCTTTCTCACCTTGTTAACAACACGGCAGTTATGAGACTTTTATTTATTGTTGTTTGTATGGTTTTTATTTTAATTGTTTGTTTGCTTTCGTTGTTGGAAAGGGGATGGCACACACAAATACATTCACACAATTTTACAGTATTGATTAACTATATTTGGACTCAGTAGAGGGGGTAGAAGATACTAGTTTAGATATCGGAAATCAGATTTTATTATCTTGAATTTACTACACTACATATCCTAATTAAAACTCATCCCAACATTTATTACATTTTTATCTTCCCACCTGTTGAGTCACTCGGAAAATACTTCAGTGACTAGTATTTTACCATATGAACGACATATCTGATATAAAAGGGAAAGACAGACGTGTGTGGAGAGCTCAGGAAAATGTATGCAGCTTTGCAAAACAATTCAATGAACGGACTGCGAAAAAACTTCTAGTGCATTTGGTTTGCCAGATTTTTTATCAAATATGAAACCTAGCTAAATGTTGTTACAAAAGCTTGAAAGAATACTTTTTTTTTTTTACATCATATGTGGACGACTCCTTAATGAAAGGAGAACTCTTATTTGTATGTGTAGTACCTTCCTTTGGCTACAAAACTCACACTGTTTACGTTAAAAAAAACAAAACAACTAAAGCGCAGAATTTGATTAGCTATAGGCTAATTGTTTGTTTTATGTAGGTATGAGAAAAACAATGTACCAAGAGCACACCCCACCGTGCGAACTCCGCGCATACCGGATACACACATCGCCGCAACGCTAATCCACATTCAGCAAGCAGGAATTTTACCCTGAGGACATTTTACTCCAAATACAAAGCGTCAAATCGAGGAAAAGGACAATAACTGGAATGAGTAGACAGCGCCGCTTCGTAGTGATTTCCCCTGCCCAGGAGGTTATTTTTTTTTTCCTTAACCAGCGGCACTTGGGCTTTCAGCTTTTCGGCCCAATGACATGCCATTGCGAAGCTGGGGAACCTGAGGACTTTCCTTCCAACGCGGTCAGGAGCTTCGCTCCTTCCTATCCACAGAGGGTTTATCTCAGGAGCCGTTCAGATTATTCAGTCAAAATCCCGGTCGCTGACACTCCTTCAAGCGCCGACGCCCGGGCTTGAATCTTGAAAACCTGGTCGCCAGTACAACGTTGTAACCATTACACCAGCGCGGCTCCCGCCCAGGAGGTTTAACTTCGTATTGAAAGATGCATATAGGCCCTACCGTTTTATTGGTTTATATACCTAACTGCGTATGGACGTCTCTAAATGCCATACTGACTGTCGTGGGCGACCATGCCCTCTCACGACTTAAAATATGTTAACAATTTTATTGTTGATTTTTCCCGCCATCTCCTGCTATGCTCAGTACGCGGTAGTAATCAAGTCATTCCGGAATTCAGGTCTCTAGCTCACTGATGTGTTGTTAATGATTTTTCAAATGCTTTTGTTCGTGGCTCGTGCACTTTCTTGTCGTTAAACTGTCCACCAAAATCAACCTAATCTTTTATGAAACATTTTATTTGTTGTCCTTGATTATTCTCGATTTAAAAAAAAAACAACAACTGTAAAACCTGTATAATAATTTCGATATGGGTTAAAGGATGGATTGGTAATGTATTGTTAGCCTATATGTATTTATAGAAACTTAGCTGTCATCTTCGTATGCACACATATTTCACGTCGACCAGAATAACACTTTAATATCTAGCCGCCATCGTACATGTGTAGTTTCGCATTTTAAGGTATTAGATTACATGGAATATTTTTTGACGTTTTTTTTGCATGTCTTTTTTTTTTGCAGTGAAAAAGATCATGCTAGAACAGGGGTCGGGAACCTTTCCACGACAAAGAGCCAAATATTTAATTTTATCTCCATTTTAAAAAAAAAATTGAAGAGCCGCATGAAAAAAAAATCACATAGTATCCCCCATTCAATAATATATGTATTATATATATATATATATTCTTCTTCTTCGATCCTTAACCACCGACCGTCAAAGCAGTCAGTGGCCATCACGCCTAGTGGCGTCTTGTAGGGCAACAACAAATTGATTCCACTTTGCACGGTCGGTGGCCATCCTTCGTACAGTGCCCCAACTCTGGTTCATTCTTTGCATCTCAGCCTCCACAGTCCTCCGCCAAGTTGTTTTTTGGTCGGCCTCTCTTTCGCTTTCCTTCAGGGGTCCAAAGCATAGCTGTTCTTGTGATGGCATCGGGGTCTCTTCTGAGGACATGACCAACCCAGCTCCAGCGTCTGCCAGCTATGATGGTATGCATGTCCTCTTGCTTGCTACGAGTAAGCAGATCTTGGTTGGTGATGGTATTCGGCCAAAAGATTCGGTGAATTTTTCTTAGGCATGTTGTGTGAAAAGAGGACAATTTTGACATTTCCTTCTCTGTGACTCTCCAGCATTCCGCACCATAGAGAAGCACAGAAAGCACGCAACTCTGGTATAATCTTAATTTTGTGCTTGTGCTGTATTGGGAGGACTTCCAGATGTTATTTAGGCTAAAGAAGGCTGTTCTTGCCTTATTCATTCTGATGTTGATGTCTTTGCCTGCCCCACCGTCTGGTGTTACTATGCTTCCTAGGTATGTGAAGGTATTTGTCTGTACCAGTTGCTGATTCCTTACTGATATGGGCTCAGGGTTGCTCACATTGAGCGTCATGACCTCAGGCTTCTTTAAATTGATGTTCAAGCCCACCTGCTGGCTAAATTTATTAAGTCTATCCGTTTTTTCCTGGATGTGTTGATGTGAATGTGCCAGCAGTGCAATGTCATCTGCATATTCCAGATCTTCCAATGTTGAAAATGTAGTCCATCTTATTCCTCTTGGACTGCCCTCTGTTGTCTGGCGCATCACCCAGTCTATGACTGTTAAAAATAGAGTGGTTGATAAGGGGCATCCCTGTCGTACTCCTGTCTTCATCTCGAAGGTTAGGTTGCTCTGCCCAACACTACACGTAAAGTTGGCATAGAGGCTTTTTATGATTGACACTATGCAGCTTGGAATTCCATAAGCCCTCAGTATTTTCCATAAACTGTCCCTATGTATGCTGTCAAAAGCCTTTTCAAAATCAACAAAATTTATGTAAAGCTGTCTTTGCCATTCTGAGCACTGCTCTATAATGTTCCTGAGAGTGAATATATGGTCTACACATCTTCTGTTCTTTCTAAATCCTGCTTGTTCTTTCCTCAGTTTGTAGTCTACTGCTTTTGAAATTCTCTGTATAATTATCCTGCCTAGTATTTTGCTGGGAACTGAGAGAAGAGTGATTCCTCTCCAATTATTGCAGTCTGAAAGATCTCCCTTCTTGGGCAATTTGACAATTATTCCTTTGTTCCACTCTGATGGTGTTGTCTCCGTTTTCCACACTTGTGCAAATAGTGGTTCTAATAGTTCTGCTGCTAGCTCAGGGTCTGTCTTAAATAGCTCTGCATTTAAGTTATCATGGCCCGGAGCTTTACCGTTCTTTAACCCTTTGATTGCTGTGATGATTTCTTCTTTTCGTGGAATGTCTGTATTTACATCTAGATCGTTTTCAGCCTCAGGAACATTCAATTGTTTCTCTGATATTTCCTTGTTCAGAGTTTCTCTGAAGTGCTCTGCCCATCTTGTTTCCTGTCCCTCTGCTGTCTTGATGAGATTTCCTCGCTTATCTCTTACTAATGTAATATTGTTTGCACCTTGTTTTCCGCTGATGAATTTAGTTATTTTGTATACTGTGCTTTGTTCATTTCTCAGTGCTGCCTCTTCTGCCTGTTTTGCAAGATCGTCTAGGAAATTCCTTTTGTTGGCTCGGGTTTGGCGTTTAACTTCCCTATCCAGTTGACTGTACTGTTCGCTATATAGTTGCTTTAACCTGGGGGACTTCACTTCTGTTTTCTTTCTTTTCATTTCCTTTCTCATCTTTATGGTGTTTAGTGTTTCTGGTGTTATCCAGTCTTGCTTCTTCCTTTCCTGGAATCCTAAGCATGATTTGCTACTTTCCTTATATATTGTTGAAATGGTGTTAAAATTCTGGTCTATATCATCAGTCAATGTCTTTTCCTGGCTTTTGGCAAATTGATATCGTTTCTTAATGTCGGCCGCAAAAGCTTTTCTGGTAAGGGGGTCCTTCAATTTGCTGATGTCAAACCTTTTTTGTGTAGTTACAGTTGGTCCAGCCCTTCTTAGTTTCACTTTCAGTTTTGCTACTACTAAATGGTGATCGCTTCCCACATCTGCACCTCTTCTTACCTTCACATCTTGTAATGCATGTCTCCATCTACCGTTAACCATGATGTGGTCTATCTGGTTTCTGTCCCGACCATTTGGTGATTCCCATGTTAACTTGTGAATTTCCTTATGTGGGAAAAGTGTTCCTCCAATGACCAGGTTGTTAATGCTACAGAAACTTATTAGCTTATCCACATTTTCGTTTGCTATTCCGCTGCCGCATTTCCCCATTGTTCTTTCATTATATGTATTGTGTGTACCAACTTTCGCATTGAGGTCTCCCATTACTATAACAAGATCATATCTAGGTGTGTCCTCCATTTCTTTCTGCAGTTGTTGATAGAATTCATCCTTGACCTCCTCATCGCTATCATTCGTTGGTGCGTAGCATTGTATTATTGTAGTGTTGGTGAATCTCAATCTCAATCGTATCAGTCTGTTGTTGATGGGTTTCCATTCCAGTAATGTCCTTTCTATCCCTTTCTGTAGAATAATGGCTACGCCTTCACTGTGCTGTCCATCCTCTCTTCCAGAGTAAAGTACTGTTTCTCCTGTTGCTGTTTTAACTTTTCCTGCCCCTGTCCATCTGCTCTCGCTTATCCCCAGGATGTGTAACCTATAGTTTCTCATTTCTGCCGTGACCTGTCTTAGTTTACCTGTCTCGTACATTGTCCTGACATTCCAAAATCCTATCCTTGTATCCTGTTTTGCGGTCAGGACATCCGTTTTCATGTCAGTGGCTTCCTTTCGGCTTTCACCACTGACAGTCATACGAGCCACAGACTCCGAATGTCCATCCCGCAGCAAAGTTTGTTCATTTGATGTTGTTTCCGTAACTTCATTATTTTTTTTACATAGACAGGGGTGTCAGCCCTATGCTAAAACCCCCAACCTGGAGGACCAGGGTACCAGCTTTTGTCTGACCCCTACACTTATTCAGTCGCATCTCCGTATCGTGGCTCGACAACAGTCTCGAAAAAACGGCCCCGCTCTCGCAACGAGTCGTGGGCCGGCAGTCAGTAATCTGGTGTCGCTTTCGGCCAGTCCTGTCCGACTAGTCGGCAGGCGGCCAGTGGTTCTCGCAAGAATAAAATCGCCGGGATCCGCTCTGCACAGAGCGCTGTCTCCCTCCCCGCGCGAGCGACGAAATGCTCTGTTCAGACAGTTATCTGGTTGATCCTGCCAGTAGTCATATGTTTGTCTCAAAGATTAAGCCATGCATGTCTAAGTACACACTGTCTCACGGTGAAACCGCGAATGGCTCATTAAATCAGTCGAGGTTCCTTAGATGACACGATCCTACTTGGATAACTGGCAATTCTAGAGCTAATACATACTGAGGGCAAGTTCCGCATCCTACTAGTGACTAGGCGGTTGCTACTGGTATCAGACTGTATCGGCTAGCCCGTTCCTCTGATATCCAGGCCGGGTCATGCTGCGTGGGCAACGGCTTGATCTACAATTGCCCAACCTCGTGCCACCGAAAGTTATTTCGGGAGGTACGCTCCTTTGGTCAGAAATGACTGGTAGGGAAGATAACAATATATATATATATATAAGTTAGTTGCTTATCCTTTACAGGACGTGGCAATCAATCCCAGCTTTTATTGGCTGTTTGTGATTTTTCTAGGCAATTTTTTCATTCAGTAGTTTGCCATTGCTTTCTGAACGGTACGGCGCTTATACCATTGTTAAAAATCCACACAAAGCGATCTGCTACCAAACCGCCTGCAGCAGGTTTCGAACCTGGTAAATCTGGATTATGAAACTGCGTTCATATCCATTAGGCCACAGACGCCCACACACACACGCACGCACACACACACACACACACACACACACATATATATATATAATTAAAATAATAAAGAAAATTTTTCAAATGCTTTTTTAATACACAATAAGTAATAAAATTTTTTCAGTAGCATAACAAATATTCAGATACGACATAACATAATAATAAAATAAAAAATACAAATGAAAAGTAAGGAAACTTAATGAGACGTTTGCTGTTGGATTTCCTTGCAAAGGTGGTCAATATTTTGTGAATAATCTGTTGTTTTCATTTTTAAGCATGACTGGAGACTCGCGTCATTCAATTGGCTTCTTAATTTGCTTTTGATATAGTTCATGTTGGAAAATAATCGTTCAAAAAAATTGGTGTCGGGAAAATATTTGCGTGATAATTATTTCAGCCGTAATATTTTAATATAAATTGTTTCTGTTTCTTTCAGATATATATTGTTTTTAAAGTTCTGTCGAAAAGCCATTACAATTCTGCAAATTTGGAAATACAAAACATTTATCTTGTCTTTAAAATAATAAAAATATGACAACATCTTTAAATGACCCCTCTCCCCTCCATATCCCAAAAGTTTCACGAAAAGTGTGTGTCAAAAGGTGGTTTTAATGCACGGAAACTAAGAGTTAAGTAGCCAAGAGCCGCACGAGATGGCTCAAAGCGAGCCGCGGGTTCCCGACCCCTATGTTAGAATAATAAATGGAGAGAAGTTAAAGTTGGATGTTAAAAAAATCAGATCTGCAAACAACACAGCTTTAATCGCAGAAATTAAAATGACTGTAAAAATAAAAATAAATACTGTGAGATAGGAAAGCATTAAAACAAATGAAACAGCTTAGTCTGCTTAGCTAATCCGGAATATTGTGAAAACTGATGGCAAACGCTTATTCATAACCAAAGCAGGGATTACAAAGGCAAAATTTAACATTTAATCTTATATATAAAATCCCAGCTTTTTCTGTCAGTGCGTAACGCTAAGGGATGCAACTTTGGTTGAAAGTTAGACATTAATTGTATTGTTTCCCTTATATGTACTCTCCCGAAAATAGTAACACTTACCAAAGAAGAATGCCAAATGACGGTGTGCGCAAAAATATATTTATAGAATGTGTGAACCCGTATACACACAGTGGGATCCTCGCTGCTGCTACGTAGTTCGTGTACTGTGGTGATGCACTGTGATTTTTAAAAATACTTTTAAATAAGTAAAAGTGCCGTTAGGTATTAGTGCTTTTGAATTTAATTCCCGTCTTATGACGGGCTTTTACACTAGTATCTTAATAAGCACCATTCTTTATCGTTCAGCTGACCACGGACACCAAAGATGTGTGCAAGAAAGACAAGAAAGGCACTGGACATATGTAGCAAAGTTTTATTTTGCTGGGGAGGTGATGATGGTATCCTAAAAGAATAAAACGGTGTCTGCATTAACCGTGTGAGGTCAAGCACATGTAGGCCCCTGACTCTATAAATGATGATGATGAATTATGTGCACGGAACCTAACTCTACCTCCCTAGATCTCACACGGTCACTATTCTGGCTCTAGTGTATGGTGTATGGTGTACCTAGTGTCTAGGGAAGAAATGTAATGATGGTACACAACAGTAAAACACTTTAAGTCTCTATAAAGAAGAGAATAAAACTAGTAAAGTTTTTCTTTGAAATAAATTTTTTTCTATACACTTTATTTTGCCTGTCCAGCCAAATCGTTTGGACAGGTCTTTGAAAATGAGGACAAGATAGTTTACAGAAAAGAACAATTAAAATTTTGGGGCAATTTGCCCAATAACTAAAAAGTTAATATATATTTATATATGTCTTTCCTGTAGGAAATATTCATAGATTTCACTTTATTCATCTAAAGGGAGAGTCACTGTATATGAGGGCTGTAGTTTCATCCTACCCCCATAAACGTCCTGAGTATTGTTTCGCAATACTAGTGTTTCGTACAAGAAAATGTCAGTTATGCCCAGATGTTTAACACATCACCTGGGATTCCTTGTTGAAAGATATTACAATGTGTCGTTGCAGAAAGTCTCAATTTCACCACCCGCCAAAGCTCCTACTGTTATCTTTGACAGCATAAACGACTGGTTGGAGACTGGATGGTGTTATTCGTACTCAGCAGGTTTCCTGTCACCAGCTGGCAACAGGAAATAGAGCCTCTGCAACAAAAGGACACCCTGGCCTTTTACATCTGATCACTTATTCTAACACTTAATTTCATTCGTAGGTATGGGGTCAGCCTCGCGTGCATTTCAGGTTCACTCGCCCCGAATGTTACATGACTCCCACCTTGCTGTGACCACACCTCAGATCCTTATGGCAGATACGCCACTGTACGTTTACATACTTTTCCTCCATACAATAATGTGGAGTAACCACATTTCCTTGATATGATCTTCTTTTCTTTTCAAATATAATTGCTTCAGGCATGTAGACAGTGTTCATTGAACACCGAGGCTTACTAATATATTCTAATATAATAATATGACAACATAATCATGACAACATACACCAGTTAGATACATTTCAAAGTGAGGACTCAACAATGTCTGCTCCCGGCATGTCCTTCACTTTCCCCCATAGCAGTATCTAACTTTGGTAGTTGGAATAAACATATTAATTCATAAAGCATCCTTACCACAATTCAAGAAAATATAAACAAATGACGCTGACTTTAGAAGAAATGGCCTCAGCTTCCTCCGAACTGCAAAGACTGTGAATTTCTTATTTATTTAAGTTTAAAGTTAACACAGCTGTTTCACAGCGTATCTGAATGAAAATTTTAATTCGACTGGCAATGAATAATCAAAGCCTTTTGCTAATATTTACTAGCACTGGCCAATCAAAACGTGCGACTACTTGAATTCAAATGCAGTTTTTATGAAAAAAAAAATAATTGCAAACAATTTCTGCGTCTGGTAGTCGATTGGCCAGTCTGCTTTAGTTATGCCCAATACAAAAAGATGTTTCGTTTAGGATTACATTTTTTCCTACCGCTCCCCTTTTCCGTTCATACTCTTTTTTACCCAAGCGAATTTGAATGTACCTCCCTGCCTCTTTTTCAAACTCGCGTCCCCACTAACGTTAAAAAAAAAACAAAGCAGGAACGACAGTCTGTCTGGTCGAGCGTCCGTAGATATTAGTATTTTCTCAATAACTTATCTAATACTGGGACTATCATATTATTTAAAGTACATTCTTGCTCAGTGAACTCTACGTTATACTACCATATAATTTTTATGGGCAGTTTCATAATGGTTTAAATTTTCAATTTTTGTCATAGTCAATCGTCAAATAAAATTTTGCACAAGACCGCCATCTTTCCTCTCCTTCATCTCGCTAGCATGTATTTTTCAAATAACTAACTTGTTCCAGTTACGTCAGAAATGCTACCGCGAGGATAAAAATAAAATTGTCTGCGTGTTTTGCTTTGGCTGGCTTTTCCGCAGTGTGTATATATGCATGGCAGACTGTGTCAGCGAAGCGGGGTTGTGCGCAGCAGGTTAAGAATTGGCGTTAATAATTTGTATTGTATCGTGTAACACTACCAAAAAATGTAAGGATCACTACTAAATTTTGCGTTAAAGTTGACAGAATACATTAATTCAGATAGTTATTTGGCGGCACACTTCCGCCAAAGCGTTAATTGTAAGTCTTGCCACAGTCTCTATCAAATCGGGCAAAATGTTAAAAATGTACGTCACAAGGAACGCGAGTAGGTTTAAACGGGGAAATCGGTTCTAAGCCGTTCCATGGCACAAAATTCAGCGCTATGCTGGCGTGTGAGAGCATCACCGTCAGACACAATAGGGCTGTTGTATTTATTATCCTTTTATGACTAAAATCCTACTGAAATGAGCGATTATTCTCGCAGATTTTACTACAACATACATCCTGCAACCTGGGAAGATGAAGCTGCCGATCGCTCCAAGTTGCCACCTCAGATTGGGCGAAAAGAAGCTCTCACAACAAGCAGAAGAGAAAAGAACACGTCGAAAGGAACATCAGACACATAAAAAAACAAAAAAACTCAGGACTATCAATTGAGGGGCGCATTCCCATAATCAGCTATGACTGAAGGGAGCAACTACTACTACTGCAGTTACTACTACTACTACTACTACTACTGCTACTGCAACAACAACAACTGCTGCTACTACTACTGCTACTACTACTGCTACAACAACGACTACTACTACTATAACTACTACTGCTACTACTATTATTGCCACAACAACAACAACTACTACTATTACTGCTACTACTACTGCTACAACAACGACTACTACTACTATAACTACTACTACTACTATTGCCACAACAACAACAACTACTACTATAACTACTAATGCTGCTGCTACTACTACTACTACTATTACTACAACAACAACTACTATAACTACTACTGCTGCTACTACTACTACTACTGCTACTACTACTACTATTGCTACAACAACAACTACTACTACTATAACTACTAATGCTTCTGCTACTGTCGTGGTTGAGTTAAAGTGGTAGAGTATTTGTCGAGTTGGACAATAGTAGTGAAATCGACAAGGGATAGTGGACTGACAGAGTTATAGATTACACACAGAAAGGTGTAATTAGGAGATGGACTTGAGACAACCTGGAAGAAGATTTACCAAAATGATCTCTCTCTCCAAGCCTCAACTCACTTTTTACTGTCTAAGCATCTCCTGCTCTCACTCTTTTCTCTTATCATACATAGAGATTCTAGTAAAGAGCTAAAAATGTAAATATGGATGAAAGGGTCGGGAACAGCGCATTAATAAATGTGTAAACTTTATTAAAGAAGAAAAAGCATGGAATTAATGCATATCATCATACACAGCATAAATTACATCAATAATCAAATAATCATCAATAGTCATCAATAATCATATACACCAACATTAATGCAAATACACACCCACAAACACACACACACCACCAACACTCATAAAACCTGTAGAACACGGAGAAAATAACTAAGCTGTCCGACAGAGGGTCCGCTTTCGGGGACCAAAGGCGCTAGCTCCAGAAAGTGTCTTACCGATAAATATCCTTCAAGATGACTGAAGTGAAATACCGAACTTTCCTTGTCGGGCTAAACGTTGGTGACCCCTAATTGCGCGAGGGAACACTGGAAGACGTTGTTTATCTCCTGCTGACCAAATACGAACTGAGCGACAGCCTGTCTGTTGTTTTTTCGGGGGACCAAATGTGCTAGCTCCAGAAAGTGTATTACTTGTAGATCCTTCGTGAGGGACTAGCCTACAAAACTTTCTTTGTTGGTGCTAAACGTTGGTGACCGCTACTCGCGAGAGGGGGGCTGGAACTCTGTCCATAGATGGCTGCTCATACGTGCGAGGTTTTAAGTATCCAGAAAAATACACCAGAAGAAGTCACTTGAGGACAAAGAGTCCCAGGCGCGCTTATCCGGCGCTAGGCTCTTGCGTGCTGGGTAGTAAATCCTGTTTAAACTGGTTTGGCTGTGGTTTGCTGAGTGCCCCGTTTAGGCACACAAAGTCGGGTGATATGGAATTCTGCTATAGGCATGCTGAGCGGTTTTGATATTCTGGAAGCCGCAATGCTCTGGCTGGTAATCCAATAGGCGAGTAGAGAACTACTACTGCATTTGGCGATTCCAGATTTTGCGTTGGCTCCGTTGCACTGCGTGAGCTTAACTTGGCGTTGACACAAAGGGGTTTTGATTCAGGAACGGGGTTGACGATTCGTTGCTAGATGTATACAGAAACCCTCTAGATCGAAGAGTATATGACTTTCTTCGCCTGACTGAAGTCTGCTCTAGCGATTCGGTCTTCCTGAAACTGAGACCCAAAAAGAGACACCCTTTTACTTCAAGCAAATAATAAATCACACTAACTATATACAGAAAGTTTCGCTCCACTATGGGATTAAATTTATTGTAGTTATTGCTATGATAGTTTAGGGCTGTCTTTAACCATGTCTCCTGTTCCTTAAAAATATCAATTATCAACACGCGCCCGCATAGGCTTAATATCTTTTGTACCCCCATGTAACTGTCATTAAATGTTCTGACAGCAAAAATCTACTCCTCTTCTCCCAATCTCAACATACAGGAAACCTAACCTGTAGTTACAGTTAAATGAATATGCTTATTCATCTTACAACATTAAATGAATTTACATAAACAGATTACAGCATTTGACATTACACAAATAAATCGTATGTCCCCTTTGGGGAAACAAAATATTAATATCCCACAAATGAGTACATAGAAAATGCAATGTTCTTGCTATAATAATACAGTTGTGGCTAAATCATAAGATATAATTATATCTATGACTGGTGACTGCTTTCGGTGAAAGTTATAGACTAGTGTCTAGCCACACAAGTAAGCATAAAATGATCCTCCCTTGCCACTAGAAATATCTATCAAAAAGGAATAAGTGACTATCTCCTATAATCCAGAGTTATTACCTGCATCTCACTATTCAGTTTTTTAGTGAACAATCCACACCTGACATTATCTTACAGAAATGACAGTTAATTTTGCTGACTCTTAACCCAATGGTAAGCATTCGTGGACTGATTCTACGCCTAATATCTGTTATTGTAAGTTTAACATTTAACCCATGATAAACCGTAACAGTGTAAGCACCCTTACTAGGCCGTAGACAGCGCTACATTATCACTGAATAAAATTACTAGGAGAAGTCCTCAGAAATGAATTCACTTTCCTAACAGATATATAAAAGCTAACATGAATCTAATATAATAATTATAAGATATGTCAACTCACCCCGAAAATGACTAGAACATAGGCAAACACATTCTAGTATTGTGTTAAAGTTTGCCTTATCTCATGATGGTCATCTACGGGCCAGGAATATGTCACGAATGTCTTTGTCTATTAAACCCATCACTCTTATAGATTACAAAGGACGCTCCCCCCGGACACCTGGCCTGCATATTTCTACAGAAGTTCGGCGAAAGACGTAATCTAGAGTAAGACAACAGAAATCGTGCGAAAGTTCCCCAGGTAGAGAAATGCATAACATTATGCTCTATCTTGTCTAAGGGCAAAAACCCAAAGACTGACCGCGGGTTTGTCTCCCCCTGTTTCCAGGATGCATAATATTATGATCCGAAGCAGCGTTCTGGAAGCCAAACACAGGGACCCTTTCGCTCGTGATCAAAGGCTTTAAAGCGACCAGAGAAATTCCCCTGTTCGGCCGGACCAGGTGCGTGTTGACGTAACACTATCGTTCGCTGACCGCTACAGGCCGGAACGTAACCAAACCTCGGGTGGGGTTTGAGAGGGTGAGAAAGTTTGGCCACGAAGGTAGAAAATGAAAGAAAAAGAAAATACAAAATGTCCAGGAAAAACAGAACATTTAAAGGAGTAATCAAATTATGGACAAGATGGTAAAATACATTATCGGTCACGTGACAAGTGCCCCCCCCCCCCCCCCCCCCCCACCCTTTTAAAGTTCGAGGAATACGGACAAAAATGACAGTAATTTATCTTTTCCATCGATGTCCGTTACCTGTCATTGGAACATCCAATACTCATAAACCAAATACGTTTCCAATTTCTGTCAGTACTGTATGACTAGCTCCGAGTTCATTTCTTTTCTTCCCTCTGTCTAATAGACGTTCAGCGAATGGGATTTTGCGAGGCCAGTCGGCGCTGACGCCCTTCGTTTCCGTGTGAACCTGACCTTGCTTCCGCAATTCGCTGTGCCTGTTTATGGTCCGGAAAATTATCCGCACCTGTTGTGGTTTTCGGCCCCGCCTGAACTCACTGGCCACTGCGTAGATAATCCGCCTGTTATGCGCGGTGTAATCATTGTTGGGCTCAGGCTGCTTATGTATATTTTTACCTGTCACGGGCGTGGCCTTGAATAACCCTCTATAGCTGCAGTCTATCGGGACTTTTCGCGCGCGTGTAACCCTAGTTGGTAAATAAAGCCGTTCGTTGGCCGAAGAAATGCTAGCATTTTTTCTTCTGCCTCTCCACACCTACTTCCCTGTTTCGGTGGGAGCATTGATCAATCTTCAGACCTGTGCCGTCTAAAGGTGGATCTGGAGCTTTCCTTGCCTTGCCAGTCACAACTCTGGCTTGGTCAACGGAAATGATCAAGTTGCTCTGTAATGGCCTGGCGGAGGCGACTACTGTGCTGTCCATCAGTGGGGTTGAGACCACTGGAATAATGCGATTTGAATGAGAGAACTCAGCTGCCTGAAGCAGAGAGTAATCGATCGCATTCTGGGGTTCTACTAAATCATAACAGATCTCCGTAGCTTCTATCCGTGAAGACAGATAGGTAATATCTGCGAGTTGCAGAGTTTGTTGAGTCGCTTTCCCATTACTAGCATGACGTGAGCCAAGGCTCTCAACAATGGCTCCTTGTACAGTAGTAAGGCAGCTTTTCTCACTGTCTTCTGCCCTGAGAAGTGTGAGAGACTCAAATGGAATACCAGGGATCCCTTCGCCTGGAACCCTGTGTCCATCATAAACGTCAACTTTGCCCTCCCCTGAGGAAGTTACTGGCGTCAGTTGAACTTTGTCCTGCAATGCGAGATCCACTTCCTGGTTGACAGGCCCCGCAGACTGCATGCAAAAGACTGGACGGTTTGAGATCCCGTTAGATCGCGAAGTGTCCGAGAAAAAACTCTCGGTGTGTTTTTCCAAAGTTCCTTGGAACGGTTTGGAAAGTTTAACCCTTTTAGCAGGCGACTTATTCTTGCACCTTTTAAGCTCAGGGTGATAAGAGGAGCGGCGCCTCCATTCTACGATCGCTGAGTTGGAGGGATGCGCCTCTGCATATGGTTTTTCGCTGTCCGGCCGGGAATCTTGCGAAATATAACGTGATAGGGTGTGGCTCCCTTTTCTCGACGTCACGTGTCGGTTAGGTGCTGCTCGGTCTGGAGCGTGAGAGGCTCGGGGTTCGCCGCTTGCCAGACGGGAACAATCCGTATTACAATGCTTGTTAGCACCTCTCTCACCTTTGTGCAGTTTCCATGCCTGGGAACGTTGCGTAATTTTCCCTGTGGTTTTAGGTCTGCTGTCCCGACGTAAATTCTTTCCTTGTTTGGGCTTCGGATCCAAGTCCAAAGGAAAGTCAATTTTCTGGAGTTGGGGTTCGGTTTTAGCAGGCAAGTTTTCTTTCATGGGCGCAAGGTTTGCAGGGGCGTTGACCGTTAAGGGCACAGTAGAAGGGGAAGTAGAGTGACTACATTTAGTATCTGTTTCCACCCTCCGAATTTGGCTATCCAGTTCATTCATTCTGATTTGGTGTAGCCTGTCCCTTTCTTGGCTTTGTCTGTCCCTTTCTTGGCGCTCCATTTCCAATTGCTTGTCCCGTTCTTGTCTTTGCTTTTCCCTTTGCTTCTCATCTTCTATCACTTCTTCTACATACTGTCGGGTGAATGCTTCACTCTCCCCAGTTTGTTTACAGGACCATGCCAAGATTAAACGGCTGTCAAACCAATTGTCTACCTCGTATAGATCCTGCAGGCTTACTGCAAATTCTAGAAAGGGCTGGATTTCGCTATCCTTGTACTCCATGTACTTAGCTACCTCGAGGGCAATCCTATGCACTTTATCTAGATCGGCCATTATATCAGGGTGAGCAAACACTATAGAAGAATAGAACCTAGAGATCTTAGTTACCTAGTCCACTAGGTGCTGATTAACTTAATAATCAATAAAATCAGGCTAGCCTGGGAACTTTAAAAACAAGAAAGTTTGTAGCTACTCTGATCGACAAGCACAAACCCCAAAAAAACTCCAAAAAAATGGAAGTGATGTAAAACTTATTACTATCACTTCACCCCAGTTCTGTCAGTACTAAGCTATTGAGAGGATTGGTTACTATCATCCGAATGAACACCCTCCCTTGGTACAGATGCAAGCTAGTAACTGACTATCTGTAGCTTCTTATCTCAGATTAAAGAGCTACTCCTGAAAAAATATTAACCCTTTAAAAAAAAAATTTTCTGACTTTTACAACAATAGTCGTCAGATTTGTCAACCAAAAACTCAGCAGTGATACCATCAACCTTTACCAGCTGTCTCATGTGTAGCATGAACAATAAATGTAACTTAATATTATGATTGCTGTGGAGAAAAAACGCTGTTCCGACTTCCACCCAAAAGAAATAGTTCGAAATGTCTAGGGGAAAGAAATTCCTATAATCTGCCGAACACTAAACTCTAAGAATCAAGATAGAATCTTGTGAGAGATTCATCCTCGGATCGAGCACATATTAAATGTCGTACTAGATGGGTTCTAGAATCTCGGACGGGCTCCCATTAATTGTCGTGGTTGAGTTAAAGTGGTAGAGTATTTGTCGAGTTGGACAATAGTAGTGAAATCGACAAGGGATAGTGGACTGACAGAGTTATAGATTACACACAGAAAGGTGTAATTAGGAGATGGACTTGAGACAACCTGGAAGAAGATTTACCAAAATGATCTCTCTCTCCAAGCCTCAACTCATTTTTTACTGTCTAAGCATCTCCTGCTCTCACTCTTTTCTCTTATCATACATAGAGATTCTAGTAAAGAGCTAAAAATGTAAATATGGATGAAAGGGTCGGGAACAGCGCATTAATAAATGTGTAAACTTTATTAAAGAAGAAAAAGCATGGAATTAATGCATATCATCATACACAGCATAAATTACATCAATAATCAAATAATCATCAATAGTCATCAATAATCATATACACCAACATTAATGCAAATACACACCCACAAACACACACACCACCAACACTCATAAAACCTGTAGAACACGGAGAAAATAACTAAGCTGTCCGACAGAGGGTCCGCTTTCGGGGACCAAAGGCGCTAGCTCCAGAAAGTGTCTTACCGATAAATATCCTTCAAGATGACTGAAGTGAAATACCGAACTTTCCTTGTCGGGCTAAACGTTGGTGACCCCTAATTGCGCGAGGGAACACTGGAAGACGTTGTTTATCTCCTGCTGACCAAATACGAACTGAGCGACAGCCTGTCTGTTGTTTTTTTCGGGGGACCAAATGTGCTAGCTCCAGAAAGTGTATTACTTGTAGATCCTTCGTGAGGGACTAGCCTACAAAACTTTCTTTGTTGGTGCTAAACGTTGGTGACCGCTACTCGCGAGAGGGGGGCTGGAACTCTGTCCATAGATGGCTGCTCATACGTGCGAGGTTTTAAGTATCCAGAAAAATACACCAGAAGAAGTCACTTGAGGACAAAGAGTCCCAGGCGCGCTTATCCGGCGCTAGGCTCTTGCGTGCTGGGTAGTAAATCCTGTTTAAACTGGTTTGGCTGTGGTTTGCTGAGTGCCCCGTTTAGGCACACAAAGTCGGGTGATATGGAATTCTGCTATAGGCATGCTGAGCGGTTTTGATATTCTGGAAGCCGCAATGCTCTGGCTGGTAATCCAATAGGCGAGTAGAGAACTACTACTGCATTTGGCGATTCCAGATTTTGCGTTGGCTCCGTTGCACTGCGTGAGCTTAACTTGGCGTTGACACAAAGGGGTTTTGATTCAGGAACGGGGTTGACGATTCGTTGCTAGATGTATACAGAAACCCTCTAGATCGAAGAGTATATGACTTTCTTCGCCTGACTGAAGTCTGCTCTAGCGATTCGGTCTTCCTGAAACTGAGACCCAAAAAGAGACACCCTTTTACTTCAAGCAAATAATAAATCACACTAACTATATACAGAAAGTTTCGCTCCACTATGGGATTAAATTTATTGTAGTTATTGCTATGATAGTTTAGGGCTGTCTTTAACCATGTCTCCTGTTCCTTAAAAATATCAATTATCAACACGCGCCCGCATAGGCTTAATATCTTTTGTACCCCCATGTAACTGTCATTAAATGTTCTGACAGCAAAAATCTACTCCTCTTCTCCCAATCTCAACATACAGGAAACCTAACCTGTAGTTACAGTTAAATGAATATGCTTATTCATCTTACAACATTAAATGAATTTACATAAACAGATTACAGCATTTGACATTACACAAATAAATCGTATGTCCCCTTTGGGGAAACAAAATATTAATATCCCACAAATGAGTACATAGAAAATGCAATGTTCTTGCTATAATAATACAGTTGTGGCTAAATCATAAGATATAATTATATCTATGCCTGGTGACTGCTTTCGGTGAAAGTTATAGACTAGTGTCTAGCCACACAAGTAAGCATAAAATGATCCTCCCTTGCCACTAGAAATATCTATCAAAAAGGAATAAGTGACTATCTCCTATAATCCAGAGTTATTACCTGCATCTCACTATTCAGTTTTTTAGTGAACAATCCACACCTGACATTATCTTACAGAAATGACAGTTAATTTTGCTGACTCTTAACCCAATGGTAAGCATTCGTGGACTGATTCTACGCCTAATATCTGTTATTGTAAGTTTAACATTTAACCCATGATAAACCGTAACAGTTTAAGCACCCTTACTAGGCCGTAGACAGCGCTACATTATCACTGAATAAAATTACTAGGAGAAGTCCTCAGAAATGAATTCACTTTCCTAACAGATATATAAAAGCTAACATGAATCTAATATAATAATTATAAGATATGTCAACTCACCCCGAAAATGACTAGAACATAGGCAAACACATTCTAGTATTGTGTTAAAGTTTGCCTTATCTCATGATGGTCATCTACGGGCCAGGAATATGTCACGAATGTCTTTGTCTATTAAACCCATCACTCTTATAGATTACAAAGGACGCTCCCCCCGGACACCTGGCCTGCATATTTCTACAGAAGTTCGGCGAAAGACGTAATCTAGAGTAAGACAACAGAAATCGTGCGAAAGTTCCCCAGGTAGAGAAATGCATAACATTATGCTCTATCTTGTCTAAGGGCAAAAACCCAAAGACTGACCGCGGGTTTGTCTCCCCCTGTTTCCAGGATGCATAATATTATGATCCGAAGCAGCGTTCTGGAAGCCAAACACAGGGACCCTTTCGCTCGTGATCAAAGGCTTTAAAGCGACCAGAGAAATTCCCCTGTTCGGCCGGACCAGGTGCGTGTTGACGTAACACTATCGTTCGCTGACCGCTACAGGCCGGAACGTAACCAAACCTCGGGTGGGGTTTGAGAGGGTGAGAAAGTTTGGCCACGAAGGTAGAAAATGAAAGAAAAAGAAAATACAAAATGTCCAGGAAAAACAGAACATTTAAAGGAGTAATCAAATTATGGACAAGATGGTAAAATACATTATCGGTCACGTGACAAGTGCCCCCCCCCCCCCCCTTTTAAAGTTCGAGGAATACGGACAAAAATGACAGTAATTTATCTTTTCCATCGATGTCCGTTACCTGTCATTGGAACATCCAATACTCATAAACCAAATACGTTTCCAATTTCTGTCAGTACTGTATGACTAGCTCCGAGTTCATTTCTTTTCTTCCCTCTGTCTAATAGACGTTCAGCGAATGGGATTTTGCGAGGCCAGTCGGCGCTGACGCCCTTCGTTTCCGTGTGAACCTGACCTTGCTTCCGCAATTCGCTGTGCCTGTTTATGGTCCGGAAAATTATCCGCACCTGTTGTGGTTTTCGGCCCCGCCTGAACTCACTGGCCACTGCGTAGATAATCCGCCTGTTATGCGCGGTGTAATCATTGTTGGGCTCAGGCTGCTTATGTATATTTTTACCTGTCACGGGCGTGGCCTTGAATAACCCTCTATAGCTGCAGTCTATCGGGACTTTTCGCGCGCGTGTAACCCTAGTTGGTAAATAAAGCCGTTCGTTGGCCGAAGAAATGCTAGCATTTTTCTTCTGCCTCTCCACACCTACTTCCCTGTTTCGGTGGGAGCATTGATCAATCTTCAGACCTGTGCCGTCTAAAGGTGGATCTGGAGCTTTCCTTGCCTTGCCAGTCACAACTCTGGCTTGGTCAACGGAAATGATCAAGTTGCTCTGTAATGGCCTGGCGGAGGCGACTACTGTGCTGTCCATCAGTGGGGTTGAGACCACTGGAATAATGCGATTTGAATGAGAGAACTCAGCTGCCTGAAGCAGAGAGTAATCGATCGCATTCTGGGGTTCTACTAAATCATAACAGATCTCCGTAGCTTCTATCCGTGAAGACAGATAGGTAATATCTGCGAGTTGCAGAGTTTGTTGAGTCGCTTTCCCATTACTAGCATGACGTGAGCCAAGGCTCTCAACAATGGCTCCTTGTACAGTAGTAAGGCAGCTTTTCTCACTGTCTTCTGCCCTGAGAAGTGTGAGAGACTCAAATGGAATACCAGGGATCCCTTCGCCTGGAACCCTGTGTCCATCATAAACGTCAACTTTGCCCTCCCCTGAGGAAGTTACTGGCGTCAGTTGAACTTTGTCCTGCAATGCGAGATCCACTTCCTGGTTGACAGGCCCCGCAGACTGCATGCAAAAGACTGGACGGTTTGAGATCCCGTTAGATCGCGAAGTGTCCGAGAAAAAACTCTCGGTGTGTTTTTCCAAAGTTCCTTGGAACGGTTTGGAAAGTTTAACCCTTTTAGCAGGCGACTTATTCTTGCACCTTTTAAGCTCAGGGTGATAAGAGGAGCGGCGCCTCCATTCTACGATCGCTGAGTTGGAGGGATGCGCCTCTGCATATGGTTTTTCGCTGTCCGGCCGGGAATCTTGCGAAATATAACGTGATAGGGTGTGGCTCCCTTTTCTCGACGTCACGTGTCGGTTAGGTGCTGCTCGGTCTGGAGCGTGAGAGGCTCGGGGTTCGCCGCTTGCCAGACGGGAACAATCCGTATTACAATGCTTGTTTGCACCTCTCTCACCTTTGTGCAGTTTCCATGCCTGGGAACGTTGCGTAATTTTCCCTGTGGTTTTAGGTCTGCTGTCCCGACGTAAATTCTTTCCTTGTTTGGGCTTCGGATCCAAGTCCAAAGGAAAGTCAATTTTCTGGAGTTGGGGTTCGGTTTTAGCAGGCAAGTTTTCTTTCATGGGCGCAAGGTTTGCAGGGGCGTTGACCGTTAAGGGCACAGTAGAAGGGGAAGTAGAGTGACTACATTTAGTATCTGTTTCCACCCTCCGAATTTGGCTATCCAGTTCATTCATTCTGATTTGGTGTAGCCTGTCCCTTTCTTGGCTTTGTCTGTCCCTTTCTTGGCGCTCCATTTCCAATTGCTTGTCCCGTTCTTGTCTTTGCTTTTCCCTTTGCTTCTCATCTTCTATCACTTCTTCTACATACTGTCGGGTGAATGCTTCACTCTCCCCAGTTTGTTTACAGGACCATGCCAAGATTAAACGGCTGTCAAACCAATTGTCTACCTCGTATAGATCCTGCAGGCTTACTGCAAATTCTAGAAAGGGCTGGATTTCGCTATCCTTGTACTCCATGTACTTAGCTACCTCGAGGGCAATCCTATGCACTTTATCTAGATCGGCCATTATATCAGGGTGAGCAAACACTATAGAAGAATAGAACCTAGAGATCTTAGTTACCTAGTCCACTAGGTGCTGATTAACTTAATAATCAATAAAATCAGGCTAGCCTGGGAACTTTAAAAACAAGAAAGTTTGTAGCTACTCTGATCGACAAGCACAAACCCCAAAAAAAACTCCAAAAAATGGAAGTGATGTAAAACTTATTACTATCACTTCACCCCAGTTCTGTCAGTACTAAGCTATTGAGAGGATTGGTTACTATCATCCGAATGAACACCCTCCCTTGGTACAGATGCAAGCTAGTAACTGACTATCTGTAGCTTCTTATCTCAGATTAAAGAGCTACTCCTGAAAAAATATTAACCCTTAAAAAAAATTTTTTTTCTGACTTTTACAACAATAGTCGTCAGATTTGTCAACCAAAAACTCAGCAGTGATACCATCAACCTTTACCAGCTGTCTCATGTGTAGCATGAACAATAAATGTAACTTAATATTATGATTGCTGTGGAGAAAAAACGCTGTTCCGACTTCCACCCAAAAGAAATAGTTCGAAATGTCTAGGGGAAAGAAATTCCTATAATCTGCCGAACACTAAACTCTAAGAATCAAGATAGAATCTTGTGAGAGATTCATCCTCGGATCGAGCACATATTAAATGTCGTACTAGATGGGTTCTAGAATCTCGGACGGGCTCCCATTAATTGTCGTGGTTGAGTTAAAGTGGTAGAGTATTTGTCGAGTTGGACAATAGTAGTGAAATCGACAAGGGATAGTGGACTGACAGAGTTATAGATTACACACACAGAAAGGTGTAAATAGGAGATGGACTTGAGACAACCTGGAAGAAGATTTACCAAAATGATCTCTCTCTCCAAGCCTCAACTCACTTTTTACTGTCTAAGCATCTCCTGCTCTCACTCTTTTCTCTTATCATACATAGAGATTCTAGTAAAGAGCTAAAAATGTAAATATGGATGAAAGGGTCGGGAACAGCGCATTAATAAATGTGTAAACTTTATTAAAGAAGAAAAAGCATGGAATTAATGCATATCATCATACACAGCATAAATTACATCAATAATCAAATAATCATCAATAGTCATCAATAATCATATATACACCACAATAATGCAAGTACACACCCACAAACACACACACCACCAACACTCATAAAAACCTGTAGAACACGGAGAAAATAACTAAGCTGTCCGACAGAGGGTCCGCTTTCGGGGACCAAAGGCGCTAGCTCCAGAAAGTGTCTTACCGATAAATATCCTTCAAGATGACTGAAGTGAAATACCGAACTTTCCTTGTCGGGCTAAACGTTGGTGACCCCTAATTGCGCGAGGGAACACTGGAAGACGTTGTTTATCTCCTGCTGACCAAATACGAACTGAGCGACAGCCTGTCTGTTGTTTTTTTGGGGGACCAAATGTGCTAGCTCCAGAAAGTGTATTACTTGTAGATCCTTCGTGAGGGACTAGCCTACAAAACTTTCTTTGTTGGTGCTAAACGTTGGTGACCGCTACTCGCGAGAGGGGGCTGGAACTCTGTCCATAGATGGCTGCTCATACGTGCGAGGTTTTAAGTATCCAGAAAAATACACCAGAAGAAGTCACTTGAGGACAAAGAGTCCCAGGCGCGCTTATCCGGCGCTAGGCTCTTGCGTGCTGGGTAGTAAATCCTGTTTAAACTGGTTTGGCTGTGGTTTGCTGAGTGCCCCGTTTAGGCACACAAAGTCGGGTGATATGGAATTCTGCTATAGGCATGCTGAGCGGTTTTGATATTCTGGAAGCCGCAATGCTCTGGCTGGTAATCCAATAGGCGAGTAGAGAACTACTACTGCATTTGGCGATTCCAGATTTTGCGTTGGCTCCGTTGCACTGCGTGAGCTTAACTTGGCGTTGACAAAAAGGGGTTTTGATTCAGGAACGGGGTTGACGATTCGTTGCTAGATGTATACAGAAACCCTCTAGATCGAAGAGTATATGACTTTCTTCGCCTGACTGAAGTCTGCTCTAGCGATTCGGTCTTCCTGAAACTGAGACCCAAAAAGAGACACCCTTTTACTTCAAGCAAATAATAAATCACACTAACTTTATACAGAAAGTTTCGCTCCACTATGGGATTAAATTTATTGTAGTTATTGCTATGATAGTTTAGGGCTGTCTTTAACCATGTCTCCTGTTCCTTAAAAATATCAATTATCAACACGCGCCCGCATAGGCTTAATATCTTTTGTACCCCCATGTAACTGTCATTAAATGTTCTGACAGCAAAATCTACTCCTCTTCTCCCAATCTCAACATACAGGAAACCTAACCTGTAGTTACAGTTAAAATGAATATGCTTATTCTCTTACAACATTAAATGAATTTACATAAACAGATTACAGCATTTGACATTACACAAATAAATCGTATGTCCCCTTTGGGGAAACAAAATATTAATATCCCACAAATGAGTACATAGAAAATGCAATGTTCTTGCTATAATAATACAGTTGTGGCTAAATCATAAGATATAATTATATCTATGCCTGGTGACTGCTTTCGGTGAAAGTTATAGACTAGTGTCTAGCCACACAAGTAAGCATAAAATGATCCTCCCTTGCCACTAGAAATATCTATCAAAAAGGAATAAGTGACTATCTCCTATAATCCAGAGTTATTACCTGCATCTCACTATTCAGTTTTTTAAGTGAACAATCCACACCTGACATTATCTTACAGAAATGACAGTTAATTTTGCTGACTCTTAACCCAATGGTAAGCATTCGTGGACTGATTCTACGCCTAATATCTGTTATTGTAAGTTTAACATTTAACCCATGATAAACCGTAACAGTTTAAGCACCCTTACTAGGCCGTAGACAGTGCTACATTATCACTGAATAAAATTACTAGGAGAAGTCCTCAGAAATGAATTCACTTTCCTAACAGATATATAAAAGCTAACATGAATCTAATATAATAATTATAAGATATGTCAACTCACCCCGAAAATGACTAGAACATAGGCAAACACATTCTAGTACTGTGTTAAAGTTTGCCTTATCTCATGATGGTCATCTACGGGCCAGGAAAATGTCACGAATGTCTTTGTCTATTAAACCCATCACTCTTATAGATTACAAAGGACGCTCCCCCCGGACACCTGGCCTGCATATTTCTACAGAAGTTCGGCGAAAGACGTAATCTAGAGTAAGACAACAGAAATCGTGCGAAAGTTCCCCAGGTAGAGAAATGCATAACATTATGCTCTATCTTGTCTAAGGGGCGAAAACCCAAAGACTGACCGCGGGTTTGTCTCCCCCTGTTTCCAGGATGCATAATATTATGATCCGAAGCAGCGTTCTGGAAGCCAAACACAGGGACCCTTTCGCTCGTGATCAAAGGCTTTAAAGCGACCAGAGAAAATTCCCCTGTTCGGCCGGACCAGGTGCGTGTTGACGTAACAACTATCCCCACCCTGTCCCCCCAACCCACCCACCAAACAAACCACTCAATCCCGAGCAAAACCCCCCCCCAACCCCACACACCAACCCACCAGAAAGTTGGCCCCCACCACACCCCGACCCCGCACCCTGAAAAAGAAACCCCCAACACCCCCCCCCCAGAACCCTCCCAAACCAGTAACCCCGCCCCCCCCCCCCCACCCCCCCCCTCCCCAACACCGGACCCGCCCCAACCACTACACCCTAGTATCGGTATCACCCCACTTGGGCCCCACTCCCATTCCATGCGAGGTTGCCCACCACCCGACACCCACACACACACCACCACCACCCGTCCCCCCCACCCCACCCCCCCCCCCAAACCCACACCACAACCCGCCCCCCAACCCACCCCCACCCCCTTCCCCCCCCACCCAAACCCCAAATTTTGTAGTATCCCCCCCCATCCCTAGACCCCATTTCTTTTTTTCCAACCCACCCAACACCAAAACCCCCCCCCACCCCACCAACCCCTCCAAAAACCCCCCACACCCCCCCCACCCAAATCAAAAAACCTGTACAAATTCCACCACCCACACCCCCCAACCCGCCCCCCCCAGCCCCCCCACCCCCCCCCCCCCCCAAACATAAACAGACTGACGCCACACAACCCACCCCCCCCACGCCCTCCCCCCCCCAACCCCACCCCCCCCCCCAACACACACCCTAACCCCCACACCCACACACAACCCCCCCCAGTCCCCCGCCCCCCACCCCACCGCACCCCCCCCCCCCACCCCCAAACCTCTTTTACCCACCCCCCCCCCACAAAGACAACGCCTCCCCCCCCCCCCCCACCCCCCCCCCCCCCAAATAAATTATTATTATAAAAACCCCCCCCCACACCCTCTGCCCCCCTAAAAATAATTACATCCCTCATTACATAATAATAATTAATCTATAAATTAAAAATTAAATCTATTCACCCACAAACAACACACACCCCAACCCCCCAAACCCCCCCACACCCAATCCTCCCCACACCACCCTCCCCCCCCCCCACAAACACAAAAAAAACCCAACACACCAACTCCACCCCACCCCACAACCCACCACCCCAAACCCACAACCCACCAAAATCACCACCCCCAAAATCACACCCCCCTCCACCAACCCAACCCACCACACACCTCCCTACAACCCCTACAACCCAC